>SMDT01000697.1:0-144165 GCA_005392925.1 Aquilaria sinensis
CAAAGGGCATAAGGGCTGATTTAACTGTGCCGGTCATAAGTGACCCTTAGAATTCTAAGGGCAAGAGTGGCTTGCATAGAAGAGTCAGTAAGTCGTGCCACGAGTTGAGCCTTAAGTTGATCAAACTTGTACCTATGGTGTAAGGAGTGTTTTATGCACTATAGGGACAGTTTAAGGAAGGACAACTCTTAGACGGTTATGACTGGTCCCATTTCTGAGAAGTGTCGTGCACTAGTTACAAAAGGTCACCAAGTAAAGCGAGATTGGATTCTCCAAGTACTCGCAACTAAGGTAAGAAGGGCTTTTAAAGCCAAGAGTTAACTTTAGGAACCTAAAGTTGTGAATGAAGAAGAGCAAGTGGTACCCTAAGGACTCGCAGTTTTTGTGAGGAGTTGGTTACTTGAAGGTTGAGAAGGATAACCTGCGGGTTTCAAACTGTGAAGTTGTCTTTAAGGGTGCGGTTCCTTTAAGAGGGGAGTCCATTGAAATTTGGTAAGTTGGTAGAGGTTCAAGAGGTAACCTGAGCCTTAAAGACCGAAGGAGTAACATTTGGATTCCTAAGTAGCTATAACCCAGAATGGGAGAGTAAGACGGAACCATGAGAGCACCATTAGCCAAGTGGCTTTAAGGACAACTCAAGTGAGTAAAAAGAAGTTGTCCTAAGTGGTTTTAGAACCCAGACCTATAGTTGATAAGAACGAACTCCATGTAGTAGACTTATGCGTAGTATTTTTGTTATGGTCTTTGTTGACCTAAGGCTGCTCAAGAAGGGATTAGGTGAATTGAGCAATGTTCTTGAGTGTCTAGGAGTTCATTCATCCTAGATAGTGGACATTGTTTGTGAGTTTGAGGAAACTAAGAAAATTTGAAGCCAAAGGGCTAAGAGTGCGTACCTAAGTTAATCTAAAGGTTCGTAAGAGAAAGGACCCTAAGGTCTGAAGTGTACTCCACTATCAAAGGGTATTGAGTAATTCAGGAAATTTTGAGCATTGGTGTAGTTGGGTACGAATGCCGAGTTAAAGTCTTAAGCATAAAGAGGCTCAAGATGGAGTTAAGTGTAAGTAGAGGTAATATCCTCATTAGTGGATTCAAGGTAACCGAAGTTAAGGTTGTTGGAAAGTTTAATGAACTCACTAAGCCTGAGAAGTTTCTGGGATTCTTTATTTCCTTAAGGGGTAAGGAGTTACCTAAGTAGTTTAAGAGTCTAGGTGTGGTCAGCTGATGACTAAGAAAGACTCTTGAACAAGTAGGTAGCTAAGAAAAGAACCAAAAACCCCCAAGGTAAGGTTTTTGAAGCTAAGGTAGTTGGAACTACCTATTGAGTCCCAAAGTTGAGTTGCTAAATAATGACCTTGAATCACTGAGAGCCCATGAGAATGAGTCATACCGAAAGCTCTAGTAAATTTTAGAGTTCAAAGAGACTTGAAGTGCTTAAGTGAATTATGGGCCGAAAGGGTGCCAAGTAAAACTTCCTTAGGCATAAGGAGGTTGTGGGCCTCAGTTAAGCCTAAGGGTGCACACACTATGGGCTATGGGTGTGTAAAACGCACTAAGTAGTCATGGTGGTTAGTGCATAAGGATGGGCTAGTGAGGTAATGACCTAAGAATGTGCCTAGGTATAAGGAAGTAAGGTATGGGTACCAAAGTGGCCTCAAGTAAGGCATAAGAGTTATAAGTCTCTTTCAAACACAATTATGTGTTGGGAGCACTCATGGGTAGTAGTTGGGTTGTGTTAACCCAATGGGTTTAGGGTGTTAAGAAAGACCCCTTTGGATTCCATAAGAAACCAAGATAAGCATGAAGGCAAGTGTCAAATGCTAAGTTGGAATCAAGCAAACTGAGATTTCAAGGAAGACCAAGGGTGTGGCATAAGTTGTGGGACACCATGTGTACCTAAGAGTAAGAGCTAAGAGAGGACCAGGAAAGGTTGAATTTCAAGAGTCCCAAGGGCTTCCTAAGGAAGTTGAGAAGTGCCGTGGAGCCTAAGAGAATTCAATGCCAAGTGTACACCTAAAGTGGCGAAGTAATCAAGCTAAGGCCTAAGGGTCACGGTAGTAATACATTGGGGGCAGTATGGGGTATTTAAGGCACCTAAGTAAGTTAATTAGTGGTGCTAAGTCTGGTCTTTAGTAATTTGAAGAGACCTAAGAAAAAGGTTATTATGCCCTAGATTACCCCATCGTCAAAGAAGGCCAAGTTGTTAAAGACTGACCCCTAGGTATTAAAGAGTGAAAAGCATGCTAGCGGTGTCTTAAGAATTAAGGGCCCAGAAGAGGCTAGGTGACTAAAGAGTGTAGTCAAGGACACAAGCATGTTAGTGATTACCTAGAGGAGTCAAGTGTAAAGAGGTTGGGTAGTTTGTAAAACACCCAAAGACACCCAGAGGATGTAAAGTTGATTTGTGCCTAGAGTGCCTATACCATGGCAAGGGTGTAAGTGTTGCTAAGTTGAGTTGTGCCTAAAGTGGCCAAGGAAACCTAAGGTGGTAAGTGTAAGTAGCTACCTAAGAAAGTTAAGGGTAAGTCGCCACAAAAGGTACTGTATTTAAGGTGCATCAAGATTAAAAATATACCGAAGTTTGGCTAGAGTGCCTAAGTTGGGTGTAAGAGTTGCCAAGTCAAGACATATCCTAAGCACTAAGTGGCAATAAAAAGGATGATGTACCCAAAGTAGCTTGAATGTTTATGATGGGTGCAAGTACTACCAAGTTAAATTGTGCAAAAGTGCTAAGTGGTGGCAACTAAGAAACACCTAAGTAGGGCTAGAAAGCCTAAGTGAAGTGTAAGTTTTTAATAAGTTCCACCAAGGGTAATGGTTCAAGTAGGAGACTAAGTACTCCCGTAGGTAAACCATTAGGAAGAAAGGCCTAAAGGGGAGCAAGTTAGCTCTAAGTTGCTTAGGCTTAAGCGAAATTTGGGAGTATGAGGGTTGCGCCTTGTGAACCAAGGTAAGGTGTCCATTTCTTAAGTAATATCTTAAGAAGTTTCTTGACCAACAAGTCAAGAAGCTAAGAACTTGAAGCAGCTCGTGATTAAGGAGCTATGGGCAACCATAGTAAGGAAAGGACCATGAGTAAGATAACTGAGCACTTTGTAAGAGGATTAACATCTAAGTGTTGTGCTCGGTTAAGAATAAAATTTGGAGGACCAAATTTCTTAAGGTGGGGAGAATGTAAAGGCTCTCCTAGTACTTCCTCTTCATTAAATGTCGAGGTAAGTGAATCCCAAGTATTTTTCCCTCAATAAGTAGTATTAAGCAAGGAAAGCAAGCTAGTTGAGGTTAAATTGAGTTCCAAAGGGTAATTGCCACCTAAGGGGCAAAAAGGGCAAAATGGTAATTTTGGCCCAAGTCAGTGGCATGACCGTAATTTTGGTAAGATTAGGTCCATGCAAGTGTTTTGAGCTAGTTAAGTTAAGACCATAGGTATTTATAGCCATTTGAACCAAAAGGTTAAGTTAGGGGTGAAAGATGCACTAAGCAAGAATTTAAGCTATTATGTCTTATAATGGCTTAGGTGACTCAAGGGCAGTGTGTTTGGGTAAGAATAACCTTTCTTTGGGATCAAGGAGTGATAGAAATGGGAGTGTTTAAGTGGCCTAAGTGTTGCAAAATAAAGTTTAAGGGCCAAAGTGATAAGAGGATGAAACTTGGGCTAGGATGGTTTTAAATGGAGGAGATGACACTATTCATCATCTCTCCCATTAGCCATTTTCGTAGCTCATCTTTCTCCCTTGCTTTCTACCCCCCAAACCTCCCAAATCACTCAAGTTTTCATGGAATTCGAAGGTCCCGAAGCAATCCCAACAAGCCCTTAGCTCGTTTTTGATGGAATTGGTGCATTTGGAGTTGTTTTTGCAAGTTTTGGTTCAAACCCAAAGGTAAACGTATTTGATCCTTATGGGTTAGTTTTAAGGTTGTTAAATGGTTAGAAATGGTCTTAACTTCGTGCTATTGGTGTCCAATTTGGTTGATTTCAAGCTTGGAACTCAAGGGAACCCATTGGAGCTTGGAGGTGCTCATAGCTTGTTCTTGCTTTCAAGATGGTTTGAGGTAAGGGATTTAAGTTAATTAAGCTCAAATAATGCATAGAAGTGTAGTGTTTTGTGTGGGAATGAGTTAGAAACAAGACCCAAGTGATTTGGTTATGGGATGAAGGAGTTTGAGCAGTTTTCGTGCAAGAACGCACGCTGTCGCGCAATGCTGGAAAGCATTGGCGATGCGTCGCCAGTTTCGACGCCATATTGGCGACGCATCGCCAGCGGCGACGCGAGTTGACGACGCGTCGCCGAGAAATGCAAAAGTTTTCCGAACGCTGATGCCTTTGGCGACGCGTCGCCAACGGCGCCGCCAAGGCATTTTGCCCTCAAGCTCCGGGCATCCTAAGAGTGTCTCAAACTCTCGGTTTCCATCCCTAGGCTAAGTTAAGACGTTCCGTAGCCTCGGTTGGGTCTAGAACTCGTTCCTAAGTCAGGAATTATGCATTATATAGGTAGTAGCTAAGTGGTGTGGTTAAGGAAGGGTAAGTAATGGTGGCTAAGGAAGTTAAAGTGCTTCAGTTCTCAAGTGAGCACTAAGGGGATTAAGTCGGGTTTCAGACTCTTTGTTGGCCGAGTAGAATGTCATAAACCTATGGTCAATGAAAAGGAAACCTAAGAGAATCCCAACCAAACTTTATAGTTTGGTAAGTAAGCCACTAAGGGGCCCTAAGCTAAGCTTCAAAAGCTTGGTAAGTTGAACCACATAAGGTAGCTACTCTGCACAATAAGTTAAGGGAAGAGACGGGTAAGGAGTGAGTAAGTGGAAACTTACTCTAAGTAGCTCGTCAAGGCGGGTAAGGTTGAGTAAGCAAGGTCTTACTCTAAGGTGCCCGTAAGAGGACTTCAAGGGGTTAGTAGTTAAGTGCTAGCATAGGATACGAGGGCCAGTATCCAAGTACCCCAGTCGTAAGAGCTCACGACAAGTCCAGCACCTACGGGTGTAAGGAAGTCCTAAGTGCATTTGCATGTGCATAACTCATTCATCCATCCATCCATCCATCACTTGCATTGTTTGTTGTTTATTTTCTTGCTTCTGGTTATCTTGTTGATTGCTTGTTTTGTTTTGTATGCTGTCTATTTATATGCTTGTTGTGCTTTGTATGCATGCATTGCTTTTCCCTGCAGGTACTAATCCCTTACTGAGTACTTTGGAGTACTCACCCCTTAAGTGTTGTGCAGGTTTAAGCAGTTTTGTTTGGGCTTAACAGTTGGTAAGGGGCAGCTGTTAAAGCTAAGTTTTATTGGTTCAAAGGTATTCTCTAAGTAGGAAACTCCATGTTTTCTAAGTTACTTATGGCATAAGTAAGTACTGACCAAAGTGTTTGCCTTACAGTTGAGGCTAAGTGAGTACAAGGAAAGTGTGGCTCATCACTTGAAGCTAGCTTGCTTGGGTGAAGAGCTAAGGATGGATCTTAGTAGTTAGGAGATGCTTCTTTTAGTATGTATGGTAATTTCATACATAGATTGCCTATACTAATGACCATTGGTGTGTATAACACTAGAGTTACATTTGGGTGCATATAAGTTGGAAATGTATGCACGTAGTTGTTACTTGAAGTTAAAGCAACTAAAGATTTATGTCTTGGCTTATTTGATTTATGTTTTCATTAATTGCCGCGGCACTGTTTTCGATGAAGTTTTAATTTAATTATTATTGCATAGCCAGGACAACGCATGCATATCTCTTATGCAGGGTAGGCTAAGTAACTAGTTGCACGTAATGATTTAAGGTATTTTACAAGTAATAACTAGCCAACTGTAACTTAAGTGGGATCATAGTTCCCTAGAGCCTACCAGTGTTAGCAATTCAGGGCACTGGGGCCCTGTTCCGCCACAACCCTTCACCAAAACTCTCTTTCTCCCTTCAGAAATCCTTCCCTCAATTTTGCTGCCGTCGAGGTTGCCACCATTGCCACCATCTCCGCCACCACCAGATCATCCGTTAGTACTCGCATCTATATAAGTGTCAAAGACAAAGATGCAAAGTGTCTAAAGTAATTGGAAAAAGTGTGTAAACAACTATGTATAAATGTCCAAAATAATATGTAGACTATTTATTCTTTTAAATAATATGCAAACTATTTGTTCTCTACCAAAATGATATGTAAACATGCAAAAGTGTTTGAATAGATATGTTTAAGCATCTACAGAAATATGTTAAAGTGTATGAGAAATATGCAAATAATTTATTATCTTTAAAAATGAAAGTGTTTAAATCAATATGCAAAAGCATCGAAATGAATAAGTAAAACTATCTAAATATGACATGTAAAAGTGTATTAATAAATATGTTAAAGTATTTACAACAATATATCAAAATGATTGAAGTAATATACAAATAATTGATCTTCAAAAAGTGAGAGTATCTGAAGTAATAAATGAAAGTGTCTAGACAAATATAAAAAAATATCTGAGTTAAAATGTAAAAGTGACTATAACAATGTGAAAAAAAGTTGTTAGCTTAAAATTTAAAAGTGTCTAAAAAAATTTCTAAATAAATATATAAAACTGTTGTAAGAAATATTCTTTGAGTATTATAAGTAAATCAGCTCCCTAAGAAAAAAAAAAAAAAGCAAACTAGCACACAAAATCACCAAAACCACTTTGACTTGAACCGTAGAGCACACTAACTTCAGTAGCGCATTTAACGGGGGAGACAATTACAAATAGGAGGCGATCAATGGTGAAGATTGGGAAAATGGATGAGACATAGGTGATTGACGATGTGTTTCGGTGATTCGGAGATCGGATCGACAATGTGATTCGGCAACTCAGAGATTTAGAGATTGATTAGATATATATGCATCTAAAATTTTCCCATGGTTTCTAATTATTTCATGCTACAAGAAGGATTGATGAGTATGATGATTTCAGTAATCAACGAACATCTTTTTCATCCTCTTTCGAGATAAAAAATCATTTATTAGCCAACTCTTGCTCTTTATCCTTTCTCCAGCATCATGAAACCAGTTCATCTAATAACCTGCCATTCTCTTGCTAGTCCATAACAACTGTTGTAGCTCTTTGTGTTCATCAACAAGTGTATGATAAACACATCTAAATTTGATTTTTTCACTTTACACTTTCACTTTATTTCGTACATTGTGTTAGTTTCTATAATTAGATGTTTCCACTCAATATCTTGACCTGGGAAACTATGACCAACAATCCCTATACAGCTATGCATTACTTTCACGCATATTTGAGTTCAAAATATGTATCCCCACTAGTTGGTGTTCAAGAAGAAGCTCAAATTGTTTACTCTCTAGAGTATTTTAACACTTTAAATTTCAGTGGATTTTAACAAGAATAGTTTGACCTCAAAATTGGAGGACCTGTTATGTTATAGAATAGAATACAAATGATAATCACATAAATGTTGGCAAAAGTTTAGAAGTTCAAATGGTTATAATGGCAAGAATTAGTGGAAGAGTTCATATTCCATGCATATCACTGTCTCACAAAGATTTTAAATTTCCTTTATCTTCAAAAGAATGCAGTTTCGAATCAAACTTTGCTATGCAATGACAATTAATTAGAGTTATGAGCAATCTTTGACTAAAATTGGAATTTACTTGCCGGAGCCAATCTTTGGTCATGGACAATTATATGTTGCTTTATCAAGAGTAACATCATCTCATGGTCTGATAATTTTGGTTAAGCAATTAGAGGATCAACCACTAGATTTTACAAAAAATATTGTATACATAGATTTCTTTACAAAAATTTTATTTGGTTCAGGTTTATAACATACTCTTAAATCTTCCATCCATTTGCATATCTATACTTCTCTTGAGTCCCTATATAATTAGCTTAGTATCACACCTTATACTTACAACACTAGCAATAATATTGGTTGTTTTCAGGATGACAGATTGCTGATCTCAAGCCAAAAGATGAGAATGGTAAGTTCCTGTATATAGAAAATGGTGCATTAGAATGCAAATGACCTAAACCCCATTAATTATGGTTGCATCTTGCTTGACAAATAGGTAATTTGTTTGTTGGATTTGTTCTAATCAATTAACTTACACCTAGTTCATTTTAACTTAAGTCAATTGACTACAAAATGACTTTTTTTTATTCTTAAATTTTTTTAGCTGGAACTAATTTTAATTAAAAGTCTTTATTATGTAGCTGCAATAATTCATTAAAAATAAAATTTTTGTAAACTTAGTAAATTTTTATCAATTTTTCTAGTTTAAGGCATTATAAAAGAAAAATTCATAAAAATCTGACAACATCATGAAAATTTACGTTCAAATAGATTATTGTATATACATAATATTGACTTTCAAATAAAATTGATTTTAGGCAAAAAATTTGTAAAACTAAAAATAAGTCAGTTGACTTAAATTAAAACGAATTGGCTTTTAGAATTTTGATGATAACAAAACATTTATGAAAGACTAATATGTTTATTTTTAGTGTGCAAGGTATTTAGAAAAATTTACATGTCTTTTGGATGATGTTCATTGTTTCCTAAGTTGTTTGAAATGTTTCTCAAGTTGTTTGAAGTGCTTCTCAATTTATTTGAAATGTTCTAAGTGTTGCTTGAAAAAAGAAGAAATTCAACGGAAGAAATCAACATTAAAATTTAGAAGTTTTGAAGTTAAAAAATTCTAGAGGTGCCATTTCAGCAAGGTGAAAACTTTCAACCTATTAAAACTAGAGCAGTTTTTCAAGTCCAAGTCATTCTTGGTTCTAGAACAGAAAAAAACTCAAGTGAAAATTTTTCAACCAAGTAAAAGCTTCAGTGCAAACCTCCACATGATTTTTCAGTTGAAAAAATCTTTAAAAATTTAGTTTAAACAACTTAGCAAGCTATGTGGACCATATGTTGACATGTCATTTAGGAGCAATCTTGTCGTTGAAGTTTAAACCTTGGGTAATAATACAAGACTAAAATTTCAACCGAGTGAAATTTTTTTACTCAAGTGAAACTAGGCGTCAAAATCATTTTTCTATCAAATTTGACAGAAATGGTCATCTGTCTTCTTGGAGTCTTTTCTATCATTCCCAATAGCTTTTTAATGTCTTTTTAGCCCCTAAAGGAGCATAAAAACAAGGAGAAATAGCTTGGAGACAACTCTTTGCAATTAGAAGTAAGAATTCAACATCAAATTCAAAAGAAAGAACTTATATTGAGAAAATTATTAGTGTTCTTATACTTTCACTTGTATATCTAGTAAGAGTGCTATTGTGTGAGCTTGTGATCTAGTAAGCACTTCAAGTCTTAGAATCTTTTAAGTGTAGATTGGTTTCTAGAGAGCCTTTAAGAAAACTAAGGAGTAGTTTCTAGTGAGTCCTGAAGAAAACTAGAGAGTGGATTCTAGTTAGCATTGAAGAGAACTAGAGATTGGTTGGTTGTGAACCTTGAAGAAATCACCATTGCAATCTTGATCAAAAGATAGAAGAGGAACTCTCAAGTGGGCAAGCTTGAGGAGGGAACGTAGATTTCGGTTGGTAGAGTTGAATATCTATAAATCACGGTGCACTTTTTTCTTTATCCTCATTTATTTACTTGCTTTATTTGTGTGTAGCATTACTTGATTTGTTCTTCATCTTTGGTTGAGTGAATTTGGTTGTAAAATTTTGTTTTTGCCAAATTTTTTTAAAGCAACCAATTCACCCCCTCTTGGTTGCACGTTGGCCAACATTATTAACTTCCTAGTGGCTACC
Organism: Aquilaria sinensis; assembly: GCA_005392925.1. Taxonomy (NCBI): domain Eukaryota; kingdom Viridiplantae; phylum Streptophyta; class Magnoliopsida; order Malvales; family Thymelaeaceae; genus Aquilaria; species Aquilaria sinensis. The sequence continues at coordinate 9,720 of SMDT01000697.1, forward strand.
TCTCTTGCTCTTGCATATTATATTTACAATCATACTTATCATTTTTATACATGCGTTGCTACATCAACCATATATTAGACATAATAGTGTTAACTTTCGATATCATATGTTAATTCTTGTCTGCAACCTATATACTGCTCACATTTAGAAGATAAAAAAAAATGCTTTTAGCATATTTCAATATATCAAACAAATTAGTTCAATATAACTTCAGTCATTCCATTGATTTCTTCAGGGTGATGCTATACATGCTACAAGGAATTGTGTTAACGAGCAATACTTTTGACACCTAACTCAAGTTGAACACATGTTACAGAATATTAGTCTTAATATGTGTTCCCTAAAAAAAACCTATGAGATTGTTCCACATGAGATTATGGTAGAGTTTAACGGAGTAACCAAATTTTAGCTAGTCCTAGAGGATGGCTTCCCATTCGACAAATTCTACTTCATACACTACAATCAACTTATGCAGCGAATCAACAACCATATCCAGCTCTCGATAACATCCATCATAACTATTAAACTACAGTCTAGTTTGGTAACATCACATTAGTATCAAAACTGATATCTGTTCAAGATTAGAATATATTTCACTCATTTTCTATAAAACTTAAACAACAAATTATGCAATGCAAATATCATCTATAGCTTATAATCCACTTATGCCAACACCCCTCTACTGATATACAAAATCAGCCTTTTGAAGACAATGAGAAGGAAAAGATTTGGAATATAATCATTATAGTTAACCACATCAAGCAAAACCCATAAAGATACAAGGTACATCTTCATCACTAATACCTCTCTATAATACAAATGATTTTCAATAATAATCATTCACTCTTTAACTATTTTCCCATATTCACTTAGATTCACATGTGGATCATCAATTAATAACCAAGGTCAATGAACAAAGAGACTGGTACTTCTCGGGCTATAAGCAGTGCCCATTAAAACTCAAACCGAAATGTGACAAACACCTTAAAAATGATTCATGTCAACTATGCATGAGCACAATGCCTGTGTAAAAGCAAATAATAAGGGTTCTTGGTTATGCAAACCAGAACATATTCCATATTAGGAATGCATCGGACTATTCCATATGTAAATGTTGTATAATAGCATGCACCCTTGAAATTATTCAGCTATGCCTTCACTGACATAAATATCATGAGCAGGAACCCTTGTGCCGTATGGGCACCATAGATCTTTTTTGTTAGACTAAGGCAAAAGTTGATTGTTCATTTCTCTGTCAAAACTATAAAACTTATTTGTTAAAGAAAAATAATTCTGAAATAGGGTTTAAAGTAAATAATGATCACAATAAGCTAAATAGTTTTCCGTATGCAATATCATTTTCCTGCTTATAAATTAGTTATGCGACATAATGGCTACTTGGGTAAGATGTTAAAGGGGCACCTCAGATGATATTTTAATAATTGGAAGATAAAAGTTTGTTCCAAATATTGCAAGAAACAAGGTTTAGAGTTGAACTCTTGATGATTGACAATAGGTGATGGGTAATAACTAATAACTAGGCACATAATGTAGGGAATACTTGAACAAGTGATAAAACCTATCATCCTTCATGCAACTAATAGTCACCAAGGTTGTTTATCAAGGCTTCTGCAACCTTTTGACCCAAAGAAATTCAATGTGATAAATGGGGATAGTACATGTATATAAAATGGAACCTTATTTCTCTAGAATGCACAACATGGTATTCATATCTCGGAATGAAAAATGTGATCTAGGCTTGGACCTTAGCATCATAAGGACTGTATCTCTAAGAGTTTTAAAGCAATATAGACTTTTAAGTGCTCCGACCTGCGCTATATAGAACAACCATATAAAATTCCTCATAATACAACATTATAATGAGTTATATTATGTGTTGAGGGAGTTACCTAAGGAGACTTTGATTTGTTCGGTATTCTGAAAAAAGGCCAAGGCACTATTGTAGAAACGGCTCATCAAATTCTTAGGAGTGGCAGGTTAGGTTTGCTTGTGCCTTTTTTGATATTTAAAAGGTTAAGTTTATTCAAGGAAAAAAAGATGTTGTTTTTTATAAGGATTTGTTTTGGCCCTTGGTTCTTCTTCTAACTGGAGATAGCTTGCTGATTAAAAAAATGAGAGGTCTCTATGTTGAATGAGATAGCCCTTAAGGTAGGCTTTCAAATGAATAAATCACAAAAACTAGCATATATGAAGATTAATACGAGATATGTAGTCTATATATGGGTACAAGTTTAAAAACTTACGTCCTAAACTGACCCGCCATAAGAATGTTGCATGGATCGTTATGGGAATGCCATAAACAGTTTTCATAGTGATCATGATATGTGTAGTCTTTTGACTTGAGGTTATTAAAGTTCTCTATATGTAAGTTACATACTTTGATACTACACCTTGTTGCTTGTAGTAGAGTGAACATAAAGGTTGTCATTGAATGTGTCATATATCATATAGAGGGATTTGTATGATCAAAATGAGATCTGTCTTTCTTATGTAATGAGAGTGATTTCTTCGGGCCCCTTGATTAAGTGAGACTGAGGAAATGCATAACCATGCTCGAATGAGTTGATGTAGGATATCAATTTCATCAGTTTTAATTAGTCTACTCAGGAATCAATAAACTATAGATTAGGCTATACAATAGTGACAAGTTTCATATCTTGTACTCAGTCTTGATATCTTGGACAAAGCGACAAAGACATACACAGGTGATGATCATAGCTGTTTAGTTAAGTCACTAACTATCTTGTCACTTGGATAACAATGATGTGTTGTTAAACACCACTCATTGTTTATGATCATAAATGTGATTTATGATCACTGCCAATGTGATAAGAGCCTATGGGGTCACACATTTAGAACCAATTATATTATTTGAGTACATGAGCTAAATTGTTTGGTTATGGTTTCATGGTAATTTCAGATTAATTATTAGCCCAAAAGTTGAGCATATTGTTGAACCCGAAATTAAGCCTAATTGGATTAAAGTTATGAAACCTACTTGGCTTGGGAGTTGCACATCACTATATATAGGGATATATAGTGTGGTTTTGTAGAAAGCCTTTCTAGATTAAGTCAGGAGGGTTCTAAAATTCCAGCCTCACTACCTTCTTGTTTTTTTTTTTTAGGATTCAACTTAGCACTGTGAGAGTAAGAAGAATGCTTCTTTTAGAACCTGGAGGAGATGTAGTGATTCAACTGATTCGTGTGAATACTTTAGAGAGCTTAAACACGTCAACTGTTCAGATTTTGTGATTTGACTCAACAGTTGAGTGAAAGATCTCAGGTACAAAAAATTTTCAAACACCCAATTTACCCTATTTCACAACGATTTTGAAGTAATTTCAGTTAATTTTCACTATACTGTTTTGGCTCCCGAAAACCCTACATAAATAATCGTCATTTCCTGGCCTAAACTTGGCCTGAAATAAGTATCCAACCTGAACTGACCCAAACCTGAAAATATTAGGTTAGGTCAGTTTAACCCGCCACCCACCACCACTTTTGCAAACTCTTTTCCTCTATTGCTTCATCTCCACTCCCTTTCTGTTATATTCTCCTCCATCATCTTCGATCCTCTTTATTGATTGATGATGATTAGAAGTAGTGAAGCCCATGGACAAAGACCATTAGAATGAATAATGACTATTCTTCCCGAACATTCTAAAGATGACTACTAACTAGGGGAGCCGTGACTACGAGGGGCAAAGTTGAAGCCAGAAGCTTGGAAGCATATTGTAGAAGCATGGGGTAAGGGAGGTATGGTTGGGTGGTGCCTGGTGAGGGTAGGGTGACAGAGGGTAGGCCAACTGGCAAGGGAGGGCAAGGCTGAAAGGAGTAGGTGAGCCCGTGAGGTCGTGATTGTGTGTTAACTAAGAGGGGGGTATTGGGTTAGGTTACGGTTAAGGTAGGGATGGTCTATAGGTTGGGTTGGGCTAAGAAACTTTGTGGGTTGAATTGGGCTTAGGTAAGGGTGGGTCTTAAATTTCCGGTTAAATTAAGTTGATTCGGGTTGGGCTCACACCAACTTGTTTTTTGCTTTTTTAACATGGGTCATATTTGAGTCAACTTGAATCCCTCTTATTTCATATATTGACCAATCCTAACTTGACATATATAGAGCAAGGTTTCGGGTTAGGTTTAATTGTTTTCCCTTAACATAGAGTGACCAATTTGACCCATATAAAAATATCCGTGAGATATTCGAGTTGGAAAAAACAGTGGCTGCCGATTTGGTCCAAGTCACAAACAATAATGCTTTTTGTGTTATCAAGCGCTTTTATTGTTCCTTGGAGCCACTTGTTTCAAGCCTTCTGCAAACTTTCTGCTGAATTGCAAAGACTAAAATGGGCTCACTGGCGCCATTTAAGAAAAAAGGGCTCACGGGCTGCCCGTTGGATCCACCGGGTAAGCCGCGGACTGTTGGATATGAGTTAGTAGACGCACTTGGCCGTAAACTCTGCCGTCTGCCCGATCGGCGAGCTCCATGCAGCGATTTGCACTAACCATTGCTATTGAGTGTGTGATGATTCATCCCAATGGCTTTGAAATTGAAAGCAAAATTACTGGTGAGTTCCAGTTTAATTGCCCACCAGTCCCTGAATATGTTGGCCGAATCGAGTTGTAGACATGTCAGATGGAGATGGCTTTTCCTGAGCTTGAGCGAATTTCATGAAATTTTGAGAAATTTTCACTCTTTTTCGTCTGGGCTCAACCGACAGAGATTGTGTTGGGAAGGGTCCTCTAATGTTCTGTTGGGAAAGCTTGAAAATGCTCTCAAGGAACACAAGGTGGACGAAGCGTGGGTGACCTTTGATGATTTCAGAAGACTCTATGGTCTCCCCAAGAGTTCTGTTGTGGGTAAGTTAATCACGGAACTCTCTTATTCATCAAACCCTCGTTGGTTGCAGAAAGCGTATGACTTGGCTATTCTGATTTTGAAAAAGAACCCAAGTTTTGTTCAGCCCGATGTATTTTCTAAGGTGGCTTTGTCGTTAGCTAGGGCTCAGATGCCTGTTCAGGTCTCAGTGATCATTAGGTTGTTGTTGGAGAGAGACAAGTTGCCGCCTTTGAATGTGTTCTGCTTATTGTTTTTGTATATGGTGAAGACAGATGTAGGTATATGTATTGCATCCAATTTATTGATCCAGATTTGCGAGTGTTTCATGCATTTGCTTCCGGAGAAAAAGGAGAGAGCCATGCTGCTAAAACCTGATACCTTGATGTTTAACCTTGTGCTTGATGGCTGTGTAAGGTTTGGGTTGTCTCTTAAAGGGCAGCTGATCATGGAATTGATGGCAGAGATTGGAGTTGTTGCTGATGCACACTCAATTGTTATGTTTGCACAGATCAATGAAATGAATGGACAGAGAGATGAAATGAAGAAGTTGAAAGGTTACATAGATCATGTGTCAGCCCCATTTTTGTCTCACTACCTCAAGTTCTATGATAGTTTGCTGGCCTTGCACTTCAAGTTTGATGACATTGATGCAGCTGCTGGGCTTTTGCTGGACATGCTTAGATGCAGGGAGCCTCTCTCTGATGGAATACCGAACAGAAGCTCCCAAAAGCATTTTCTTGTTCCAATAGGATCTCAGAATATCAGGAATGGACTGAAGATAAGGATTGCACCTGAGCTGATTCAGAAGGATTCATTCCTGAAAGCTGAATGTAAATCAGAACTTGTTACTTTTAGTGATGGAAAAGTTTTGCCTAATGATCGAGCCTTGGCTAAGCTCATCAACGGATACAAGAAGCAGCAGAATATAAGCAAACTTTCAAATTTTTTGGTCACCTTGAAACAGGAGTTTCCTTCTTCTCTGAGGGATGGTGTATATTCTGATGTAATTAAAACTTGCATTAGTTTAGGTTGGCTGGAGACTGCTCATGATATTTTGGATGATATGGAACTGGCTGGCATTAGGATGGACTGTGGTACATGTATGACATTGTTAGCAGCTTACTACAATAATAAAATGTCTAAGGAGGGAAGTGCTCTGCTGAAACAGATGAGGAAGGCTGGATTTTCTTTAGGTTCTTCCAGTGGTATTAATAACTCTTCATGCATTTCAGAATTAGCAGATAGCAATTCTCAGAATTTAAGTGAACTGCTTTCTGTTAGTCAACCTGTTCTACTGGAATCTCTGGCTCAAGAAGTAAATGAGGGACAGAAATTGATTCCGGCTACTGTATATGAGTTGAATTCCTCTATTTACTTCTTTTGCAAAGCCAAAATGCTAGGTGATGCTTTGAAGACATACCGTCACATTCAGGAGAGCGGAATCCTACCCACAGTGCATACATTTGCTCACTTAGTGCATGGGTATTCTTCTTCAAAAATGTTTCGTGATATAACTTTCTTATGGGGTGACATTAAGAGATATATTCATGGACGGAGTTTGGCAGTAACTTCTGATCTATACGAGTTTTTTTTATTAAACTTTCTGCGAGGTGGTTACTTTGAGAGAGTAATGGAGGTGACTGGTTATATGGAAGCAAGCAGTATGTATGTTGATAGATCAATGTACAAAAGCGAGTTCTTAAAGCTCCATAGAAATCTTTACAGGAACTTAAAAGCATCAGAGGCTTTATCTGATGTTCAAAGGCAGAGGCTAGGCCACGTCCAGGCATTTAGAAAATGGGCTGGGATTTGAGCTAATGAAAGTGCCATTGGAATTTCAAAGTGCATTGTATTGTGATCAATGATATATTATGGCCATCTAATTTCAAGGTATGAATACATGGCTGAGAGTATATCTCACCCTCACAAACAGCGCTGCCCCCTGTGTATGTCTGGAAAAAGAAAGGTATATTGTCTCGCCTCAAACACAAGGTGCCCCTTGAAAGACTTCCATTCTTGCTTGCTCACTTGCCAGCACAGATTCAATTGCTTCACACAGGCTCTATGCTAATGTACCTTTGAATTTATTTGTCTCTTAATTATTTTTCTGTAATGAATTTTGGTGGACCATTCATGATTCTCCTGTACTTCCTTTCATTGTCCTTTTGTGTTTAACAAGTTCTATTCCTGTTTTTGTTTGTTACCTCTTTTTTGTCATTTTGTTGTTTTGTTAGATGTACTTATTGTTCAACATGGATTCTGTTGTTGTTTTTCTTATTCACTTGTTCTTCCTTTTTGTTGTCTTTAAACTTTGTTATATGTCTCTTTTATTTTATTTGATCTGTCTCTTTTCTGGTATTTTTGTTAGCTTTGATTTAAGCCTTATGTTTATGATTTGCGGGGTCATCTTTCTTTCTGCCGTTTCACCCTGGGCCTCGGTTTCTGTTCACCTTGTATTTGTTGGCTGTTTTACTCAGCTGATCTGTTAGAGGTGAATGCATCTTTGCTTGCACATGTTCCTTTTTTTGTTGGTTTTATCCTTTTCTTTTTCTCTTCTTAGATTGTTTATTGTTCAAATATATCATTAATTATATCCTGTTGGTTAAGTGTTTGTATCTTTGTTCTACATGTTCATTACATGAGTATAATTCAATTTCCTTTCCTCAGGTATTATGTGGTTGTGTTGGTGCTCTGTGGTTGTTCAAGTTTCTGAAGGATTTTCTCAGTAAGTCCATGCTTTTCATTTTAGAATTATGACTTGGTATTCTTTGTTGAGTTTTAATTGACATCTACGTGTTGTGTGAAATATATTGCTGTCCCCGTTATCATTATGAATGCTCATTTGCTATTGCACATTGATTGAATCTTTAACTTTTGGGTTCCATTGATCACAGTCTCAGATATGAAAACTAAAAGAAAAATCTATCAAATTCATGAATAAAACAATGCATCATATAGTGCACCAGCAGTTGGCAGCCAGCTCCAGAACAGTAGCATTGCTTCTTTGTTAGAAAACAAAAAAAAGGAGTAGAATATAACCATGAATCAAGTACGCTACATTCTGTTACTACCGATAATCGCTCGCAAAGAAACACTTTTGGAATGAGTAGCAACTACTCTACGGTGGCATCATCAGCTCAAGCTTCAGCTTCTCAGCCAATGATTCACGGCCAACTCTAAAGTCATACTCTTACTTCACTGTCACATATCTGAAGTGGTAGCATATTAAATAATCTAATTTGTTCAGATGCATCTAAAATTTTCCCATGATTCTAATTATTTCATGATGCAAGAAGGATTGATGAGTATGATGATTTTGGTAGTCAGTTCAACATCTTTTTTGTCCTCTTTCAAGATCAAAAGTCTTTGATCAGCCAATTCCTGCGCTTCATCCTTTCTCCAGCATAATGAAATCAGTTCATCTAGTAACCCTGCCATTCCTCTGCTAGTCCATAACAACTGTTGTAGCTCTTCGTGTTCATCAGCAGGTATATGATAAACTCATCTAAATTTGATTTTTTCGCTTTACATTTTCACTTTATTCCGTACATTATGTAAGTTTCTATAATTAGGTGTTTCCTCTCAATATCTCGACCTGGCAAACTGTGACCAACAATGACAGCACTGCCATGCATTTTTTTCACACATATCTGAGTCCAAAATCTGTATTCCCACCTGCTGGTGATCATGGAGAAGCTGAAATTCTTTACCCTCTAGAGTATCTGAACACCTTATTTCAGTGGATTTCCACAACAACAATTTGACCTCAAAATTGGAGGACCTGTTATGTTATACAGAAACATTAACTTGGGAACTAGACTATGCAATGGAATACAAATGATAATCACATGGATGTTGGCAAAAGTAGAGGAGTTCAAGTGATTATAGTGGCAAGAATTGGTGGGAGAGTTAATATTCCGTGCATATCACTGTCGCTTTTTCCAATCAAACTTTGCTAGGCAATGACAATTAATGAGAGCTGGGAGCAATCTTTGGCTAAAATTGGAATTTACTTGCCGGAGCCAATCTTTGGTCATGGGCAATTACATGTTGCTTTATCAAGAGTAACATCATCACATGGTCTGAAAATTTTGGTTAACCAATTAGAGGATAAATCACTAGATTTTACAAAACATATTGTATACGCAGATTTCCTTAAAAAAATTTGAGTTGGTTCAGGTTTATAACATAATCTTAAATCTTCCATCCATTTGCATATATATGCTTCTATTGAGTCCCTATATCACTAGCTTAGTATCGCACCTTTTACTTACAACACTAACAATAGTATTGGCTGTTTTCAGGATGAGTGTAGGCGGGTTGCTGATCTCAAGCCAAAAGATGAGAATGGTAAGTTCGTGTATACAGAAAATGGGTGTACTAGAATGCAAATGATCCTAAACCCATTAATTATAGTTGCATCTTTCTTGACAAACAGGTAATTTATTAACTTTCTAGTGGCTGCCTCTCTTACTCTTGCATGTTATATTTAGTCATACTTATCATTCTTATGCACGCATTGCTACAACAACCGTATATTAGATATAACAATGTCAGCTTTACATGTCATATATTGATTCCTGTCTGCAACCTATATACTGCTCACATTTGATAGATAAAATAATGCTTTCAGCACATTTCCATATATCAAACAAATTAGTTCAATATTGCTTCAGTCATTCCATTTGATTGACAAGCAATACTTTTGACACCCAAGGAGCTGAACACAAGCTGCAAGATTGTTCCACATAAGATTATGTTAAGAGTTTGGCAGAGTAACCAAATTTCAGCTAGTCCCAGAAGATGGCTTCCCACTCCACAGATTCTACTTCATACACTACAGTCAACTTCTGCAGTGAATCAGCAACCATATCCAGCTCTCAGGTAACATCGAGCATAACCAGGAAATCCGTAGTCTACTTTGGTAACATCACATCAGTATCAAACCTGATATATTCTACAGATCAGAATATATTTTACTCTTTTTCTATAAAACTGAAATAACAAATTATGCCATGCAAATATCATCTACAGCTTCCAATCCGTTTATGCCAACCACCCTCTATTGAACATACAAAATCAGCCTTTTGAAGACAAGGAGAAGGAAAAGCTTAGGAACATAATTACTATAGCTGACCTCATCAAGCAAAACCCACAAAGATACAAGGTACATCTTCATCACTAATACTTCCCTGTAATACAAATGATTTTCAATAATAATCATTCACTCTTTTAACTCATTGCATATTGGCTTAGATTCACATGTACAGCATCGATCAATAACCAAGATCAATGAACAAAGGGACAGGTACTTCTAGGGATGCACACGGTGCCCATTAAAACTCAAACCGAAAGGTGACAAGCACCCGCAAAAATGATACATGTCAAATATGCATGTACACAATGCCTGCGTAAATGCTAACAACAAGGGTTCTTGGTTATGCAAACCAGAACATATTCATATTAAGAATGCATCTGACTGTTCCATATGTGAATGCCATAGAACGGCATGCACCCTTGAAATTATTCAGCTATGCCTCCATTGACATAAATATCATGAGCAGGAACCCCACTGCACAGTCACCATAGACCTTGTGTTCTAGACTAAAGCAAAATTTTCGTGTTCATTTCTCTGTTAGAACTAGGAAACTTATTTGTTAAAGAAAAACAATTCTGAAACAGGGTTTAAAGTAAATGACGATCACAATCAACCAAATAGTTTTTTGTTTGCGATATCGTTTGTCTGCCTATAAATTAGCTATGCGACATACAATATTTAATCGCTACTTGGGTAAGATGTTAAAACGGCACCTCATATAATATATTAATAATTGGAAGATCTGGAAAACTTTGTTCCAAGCATTGCAAGAAAGAAGATTTAGAGATGAACTCTCGATGATTGACAATAGTTGATGGGTAATAACTAATAACCAGACACAAAATGTAGGAAGTACTTGAACAAGTGATAAAGCCTATAACCCTTCATGCAACTAACATTCACCAGGTTGCCATCGAAGCTTCTGCAACCCTTTGACCCAGAGGAATTCAATGTGATCAGTGGGGACAGTACATATATATAAAATGGAACCTTATTTCCCTATAATGCACAACACGGTATTCATATCCCAGAACGAGAAATGTGGTCTAGGCTTGGACCTGAGCGTCATCATAAAGACTGTATATCTAAGCGTTCTAAAGCAATACAGATATTTAAGTGCTTCGACCTGCGTTACATGTGACAACCAAATAGAATTCCTCATAAGACAACATTCAGACGAGTTACATTATGTGCCAAGAGAGTTACCTATGGAGTCTTTGATTGTGTTTGGAAACTCCTAAGAAATGCCAAGGTACTATTGTACAATCAGCTCATCAGATTCTTAGGAGTGGCAGGTTAAGTTTGCCTGTGCCTTTTTGATATTTCAGAGGATTATTGTACTGCCAAATTCGTTTCCATTTAATTGATCCGATTTAACGTGTTACTGGGTTAAAACCATTGAGCCATTTTTCAACAAGACTGCAACTGCCCCTCAAAGTACACAAAAATTACACAGAATGCCATTCAACTAACTCGTACCACTCGGCCACCGTCCTGCCACTCCCACGCACCCGATCTTTTGATCGGGTCCTATAATTGCCCAGAGAAACTTGAAATTGAGTGGTTTTGAACCAAGCCTCCTTCGCTCCTCGATTCCTAATGGCTCCTCAATTCGTAGCCATCTGATTCCATCTAATTGTTCGCAACATCACCAACCGTTCGCATCGTCTGATTGAAACGATTCCCAACCGTTCGCACCATCCAACTCATGGGTTCAACTGAAAATCGTCTCCAGTTTCGGTGGTAGTACGGCGGCAGTGGCGGTTTCAAAGAGTGGAGGAATCAAACGATTGAACAATCGACAAGTGAAATCGAGGATGACGACGGCTGCTAGCTTGTTGGTCCTTGATCTTCCATCTCACTGGTGATCCCTGGTGGCCGGAACCCTATGAGGATGATGATGGATGAGGCTTTTTCGCTGCCAAGCACGCCTGGGAGAAGGAAGAAGATGCCATGTAATGCAGCTAATTTCAAGGGTAAATAAGTAATGTTGACCATGGTCGCCACATCCATAGATTCAAATTTGTCAAATAACATGTTAGTGTGGGAGTATTAACTCCCACCGAACTGGTAGGGCCCCTTCTCTTACCTAAAAGGTAGTGATGCTGGGTTGATACCTGAGAAGGCTAACCTGCCTTTCTATTGTGATCACTTTCAAGCTGGCTTCCACTTGCCTAGCAAGTTTGCATCTGAAACCAAGTGATATTTGACATTCTTAGATATTTCAGAATCTCACTTGTGCAGTACACTCCTAGCTTGGCGGTTGATCATCTCTTTTCCGGTACTTCTGTTAGAGCATGATCCTCGTCCTGGCCTTAACCTGTTTCACGGAATTTTTCTTCTGATGTGGGATAGCAGTGGCCGGTACCACTTTGCCACAAGGGGAGACTATAAGTTTATCCAAGTGTCACAAAGCACTATTAAAAAATGGGGTAAAATCCATATGTAGTCCCCTAACTTTAAGAATCGTCCTAATGTGGTCCCTTAACTCAAAAAGTGGCTCTTAAAGTCCCCTAACTCAACTTAAGTGTCCTATTTTTATCCCTACCATCAGTTCAGGCGTTATTTCAGACGGAAATTGCCTACGTGGCACCTAAACTACCACATGGCATCCTATTTTATGGCAATAAGTGATGAGACTGAAAGAATAATAAACCTTAGCTTAGATTTAACACAACAAATAATTTCAGGGACTTAAAAAGTTGATAACCCTAATTTCATCTTCTTCCCCAACTCTCACCGTCCGCCGCCCCCCACCATTTTCGCCCGCGATTTGCTCTCCTGCCGCAAACCCCGCCTTAATTTCTCCATCTCCCTCCAACTTCTTGTGTCGCAGCAAATTATTCATGTGGCTACTCCGATAGTCAATGGTCTACTGGAAGTGCCAAGATTTTCATTTTGCAGATGTTATGGGCATTAGGAATCCCAGAATTCGTAAAGCCCCAGTGGAGATGGAGCGGAGTGAGCATCGAGGAATTATGGAGAAACGAGCAGTTCTGGGTCATCGGCGGCGTCTCGGCACACCTCTTCGCTGTCTTCTAGGGTCTCCTAAAAATGTTGGCCGGCATAGACACCAACTTCACTGTCACGGCAAAGGCGGCCGAGGACACAGAGTTCAGGGAGCTCTACATCATGAAATGGACAACACTGTTGATTCCTCCGACGACGCTTCTGATCGTCAATCTGGTCAGAGTCGTCGCCGGATTCTCTGATGCCCTGAACAAAGGGTACGAGGCTTGGGGGCCGCTATTCGGGAAGGTGTTCTTTGCCTTCTGGGTGATTCTCCATCTCTACCCGTTCCTCAAAGGTCTGATGGGTCGATAGAACAGAACTCCGACCATCGTGGTGCTCTGGTCGGTGCTCCAGTGGAGATGGAGAAATTAAGGCGGGGTTTGCGGCAGGAGAGCAAATCGCAGGCGAAAACGGTGGGAGGCGGACGGTGGGCGGCGGACGGTGAGAGTTGGGGAAGAAGATGAAATTAGGGTTATCAACTTTTTAAGTCCCTGAAATTATTTGTTGTGTCAAATCTAACCTAAGGTTTATTATTCTTTCAGTCTCATCACTTATTGCCATAAAATAGGATGCCATGTGGCAGTTTAGGTGCCACATAGGCAATTTCCGTCTGAAATAACGCCTGAACTGACGGTAGGGACCAAAATAGGACACTTAAGTTGAGTTAGGGGACTTTAAGAGCCACTTTTTGAGTTAAGGGATCACATTAGGACGATCCTTAAAGTTAGGGGACTACATATGGATTTTACCCTTAAAAAATGGAAAGAAATGATATATTTTCTGAGGATTTTTTGTGGCCCTTGGTTCTCAATCCTTCTGACTGGAAAGATTATGAGAGGTTTGTGTTGAATGAGATAGGCCCCCGATGTAGGCTTTTAGATGGGAAATTAGTTGCTTTTAGTTTTCTTACTAATCTTCATTCCCTTCGCCCTAGTGACGAGCTTTTGTCTAATGAACTTTCAGTGAAACATGGTGTATGCCAAACCTTATTATGTTTTTCCTAGATCTTTTTCTAATTCTGCTACCATGCTTTTGCTTCTTTGTAGGTTTGTTTCTTTTCCAATCCCCTGATCAAACACACTTATTGACTCAAAAAAACAACAATATCAAATAAATAAAAGACACAATTAGAAAAAAATGAATGATAATAATACTAACTAAATGAGGTGCTAATAGCAAATGAACTTGTGAGGTTGGAAAAGGTAAAAAGACAACAATTGCTACTCTTCAAGGTGGACTTCAAGCGTACTGATGACAGTATTAATTGAAAATTCTGGATGAAATTATGAAGCAGATGGAGTTTGGGGTGAAATGGAAAAAAATAGATACAGGCTTGCTTGCAAATGGCTTGGGTGTCGATCTTAGTGAATGGGAGTGCTACTAAAGAGTTTGGAATGGAGAAGGAAGTGGGACAGGAGGATCCGTTATCACCTTTTTTTTTGTTTCTTTTTGTTCCTGAAGCGTTAAATATAATGATGCTTGAGGTTGTGGAAAAAAAAGTGTTTAGTGGGTTTAATGTGGGAGAAAGTGGACTAATGATATCCCACTTGCAATATGCAGATGACTTATTATTCATTCGAGAATGGGGTGAGAAGAACATGTTAAATCTGGTGAGACTATTGAATTGCTTCTAGTTAGCTTATGGTTTAAAAATTAATTTAAATAAGAGCATTCTATTTGGAGTTTGTGTGCCACAAGAAAAGGTGAAATTGGTGGCCAGTAAAGTGAGTAAAGTGTGGGGAGGATACTCTCCCATTTAAATATCTTAGATTCCTTGTGGGTTCAAATATGAGAAGGGTTGTGGCACGAAGTGAAGTTGTTAAAAAGATTGAGAATCGGTTGCCATCTTGGAAAAACAGGTTATTGTCAATTGGAGGGAGATTGACTCTTATCAAGTCCATTCTGGGAAGTTTGCCCTTGTTTTACCTCTCGTTGTTCCGTGCTCCTGTGAGTGTTATTAAACACTTAGAGAGTGTGAGAAATTATTTGGGGGGGGTGTAAGGGGGAGGATAGGAATTTAGTTTGGGTTGCTTGAAGAAAAGTGTTGATTGGATAATAAGTGGGTGGGTTGAGTGTGGGTAGCTTGGCCACAAAAAACTTGGCATTGTTGGGAAAGTGGTGGTGGAGGTTTAGAGTAGAAGGGGAAATGATGTGGGTGAGAGTAGTAAAAGCTATTCATGGGTGGAATGGTGGGGTTGCTGCAAATAAAAAAAAAAAGTATTGGTGAGGGGGTGTGGGGTAACATTATGAGTGGGTTTTGAGTTAGAATAGTTAGGGGTTAATTTTGTTAATTCATTTAGATGGTTGGTTCGAGGAGGGGAAAAATTGAGATTCTGGGAAGATATTTGGGTTGGAGATAAGGCTTTGAAAGAAAAATTCCCTAGGCTTTTTGGTTTAGATTTAGAGAAAAGTGTGGTTATAAAAAAAAAAAATTGGTGAAGAGCAATGAGAATTGGAGTTGGATTTTTAGATGGAGAAGAGAATTAAGAGTGTGGAAGTCAGACTTGGAAAGGAATTATTAGCTTGCTTAAACAGTGTTTCATTTTCAGATGGAAGCTCAAATGAATGGCGTTGGTCATTAGGGACATATGGTGTTTTTTCGGTGAAGACTCTGTCAAAGCTAGTTGAAAATACTTTGCTAAAGTCAGAGGATATCTCTTCAAGAATGAGATGACGTAAGTGTTGGGTTTCGGGAGCCAAATAGCGCAGCGGAATTTAACCGAAACCCTCTAGGATCCAAGTGAAACGGGGTAAACCGGGTGTTCAAAAATTTTCATACCTAATTTTCAGTTGAGATCTCTCACTCAACTGTAGAGTCGAATCACAAAAACCTGAACAGTTGACGTGTTCAAGCTCTCTATGGTATCCACACGAGCCTCTCGGGATCACCACGCTTCCACCACGTCCCGACAGATGCGTTTCTCTTGCGCTCGCAGTGCTAGCTTGCGTCCTCCAAGGAATTGCAAGAGAAGAGTGCGACTGTCCTTTTGGGAGGCTAGGGCAAGGAGACCTGTGAATTTCTCACTTAAAAGTTGTATTTATAGTGAGACTCAACTTCCAGGCCTAATGGGTTTCAAAGCCCTAATCCAATTAGGATTTAATTTCGGGCTTAATAATGGCTCAACTCTTGGGCCCATTATTAATACGAAATTAAAGTGAAACCATAACCCAAATAATTAGCCCATGCACTCTAATGATCCAAATTGCTCTATGTGTGCGACCCAATAGGCTCTTATCACGTTGGCAATGATCATAAATCACATTTATGATCATAAGCAATGAGCGGTGTCTAGCAACACATCATTGCTACCCAAGTGACAAGATTGTCGATGATTCGACTAAACCTTTATGATCATCACCGATATATGCCATTGTCCCTTTGTCCAAGATATCAAGACTAAGCACGAGACATGGAATGTGTCACTCTCGTATAGCCCAATCTTTGGTTTCTTGATTACCGAGTAGACTAACTTAAACTGATGACATTGATATCGTATATCAACTCATCCGAGCATGGCCATGCATTTTTCTAAGTCTTACTCTATCAAGGGGCCCGAAGATATCACTCCCGTTACATAGGAGGGACAAATCCCATCTTGATCATACAAGGCCCTCCGCATGATATGTGACATACCCAATGACCTCCTTCAAGTTCACTCAGTTACGAGCAACAAAGGAAAGTATCAAAGTATGTGACTCACATGTAGGGAACCTTGATGATCTTAGGTCGAAGGACTACATATACCATGATCACTATGAGAATCACTTATGACACTCATATAACGATCCATGTAGTGTTCTCATGGTGGGTCGGTCCAGTACACAAGTTCTCCAACTTGTACCTATATGTAGACTACATATCTCATATTAGTCTCCACATATGCTAGTCGTTATGTATTATTGCAACCCGCTCCACAATAATACTAGACCAGGAACTTTTAAGAATATTATTATTCTAGGGTTACAATTATGTTTGTTAAGTTACGCAGGAACAAAATAACAAAAATAATTGCTGGATTAATACCTTAATAAAATATCATGACTCAATGTGCAAAAAATACAATCATCTCATGATTAGCTTTTGAGCACAACACTAACAGTAAGCTGATACCAAGGAAGGTTAACATTTGCATTTGGAGGCTTCTTCAGTACCGTTTGCCCACAAGGTTGAATATGGTTTGTTGTAGTATTTGATGATGTTTGGTGTCCGTTGTGTTTGGAAGTTGATGAAACTGCTAACTATCTATTCATCTGATGTAAATTAGGTTCAAGTTTATGGGAGAAGATTCGTTTATGGGAGAAGTTTATGGTGAGCTGGATGGAAGAATGTACATAGATGTGGTGAACTTGCACTACTAGAAAAACTGCATTTAGCGACGCCCATTAGTGACGGCTGGCCGTTGCTAAACATGATATAGCGACGGCACACCGTCGCTAAAATGCCCGTCGCTAATTCACTCGCCACTAATTTTCTAGCAACGATTACCATCGCTAATTAGCGACAGCTAAGCGTCGCAAAATAAGCTGTCACAAATTTTTCGGTAACGGTGCTGCCGGTGCTTTAGCGACGCATAGCCGTCGCTACTTAGTGACGCGTAACCGTCGTTAGTTAGTGCTAGTTAGTGACGCATAGCTGTCACTAATTATTGACGCGTAACTGTCACTAATTAGTGACGCATAACCGTCGCTAATTAGTGCCAGTTAGTGACATGTAGCCGTCGCTAGTTAGTGACACATAACCGTCGCTAGTTAGTACCATTTAGTGACGCGTAACCGTCGTTAGTTAGTGACAATTAGTGACGCGTAGTCGTCGTTAATTAGTTCTAGTTAGTGACGCATGACCTTCGCTAGTTAGTGACGTGTAGCCGTCGCTAATAACTAGTAAAAATTTCAAAATTGTAGTGACCGCTAGTTCCATTCTATGCATCCATATGAATTCAGCTATGTCATGGTCAACAATTTCATCAGCAAACCTCCACTATACGTGTCTATTCCATACAACCCAAACACAAAACTAGGTAACATTAATCCAAAGTTAAGTTATACACTCCCAATAGTCATAAACATAACAATTGATATTTAGAATACATACAATGTCAGAATGTATTTTGGCTAATGTACAACCTTAATAATTATAGTGAAACAAGTTCATGGGATATAATTGTACCCTAATTACAACCAAAATTTACAACAAAGAAATCATGAATTGTTGAAGCGCCTCAGCATTAGATGATGACAGCACATAAGTAACAAGTATACAACCCCATATTACCAGTCATAACCAAATACTGCTATATCACAGGAAGCCAAAGATTCTTTGTTTGACAGCAACCTCTGAACACCATCTTCGGGTATTTCTCTTAGGACCAAGGTCTTTTTTGTTCCCTGCAAATCACATGATCAAATAGACCAAGTCAATATCCTCAGATGAACAGACAGGCAGCTAGAGATCCAAAAGCTATTTCAATCTCATGATTGGTACAAACACCCTCACCATCTGGCAGAACTTGGATTCAAAAAAATGTGAACAAGTGCAGTGGCAAAAAGCAAAATTAGCGACGCTACGCCGTCACTAAAATTTAGTGACTCACAGTCGTCGCTAAAATTTCACCGAACTCTTAGCGACATCAAGCGGTCACTAAAATTTAGCAACTCATTACCCCCACTAAACTTTTACCCGACTTTAAGGTACACATCTCCACTACATTACATATATTCAAAAATAATTATTTATGTTAAATGAGATGACAATTTAGCATAAAAAATGACTAACACATGAGAACTAATACCTTTTTTTGGGATTTTGTGAAGTTTAGCGACGGCTAACCGTCACAAAATTAGCGAAGGTAAGCCGTCACTAAATTTAGCGACGGCTAACCGTCACTACCTTTAGTGACTGCTAACCGTCACTAAATTAGCGACGGTACGCCGTCACTAAAATTTAGTGACTCATGGCCGTCTCTAAAATTTCACCGAACTCTTAGCGACATCAAGCCATCACTAAACTTTAGCAACTCATTACCCCCACTAAACTTTTATCCGACTTTAAGGTACACATCTCTACTACATTACATATATTCAAAAATAATTATTTATGTTAAAAGAGATGACAATTTAACATAAAAAATGACTAACACATAAGAACTAATACTTTTCTTTTGGATTTTTTGAAGTTTAGTGACGGCTAACAGTCACTAAATTAGCGAAGGTAAGCCGTCACTAAATTTAGCGACGACTAACCGTCACTAAATTAGTGACGGTAAGCCATCACTAAATTTAGTGACGGCTAACCGTCACTAAATTAGCGATGGCAAGCCGTCACTAACTTTAGTGACTGCTAACCATTACTAAATTAGTGACGGTACGCCGTCACTAAAGTTTAGTAACTGACAGACGTCACTAAAATTTCACCGGACTGTTAGCGACTATTTACCGTCACTAATTAGCGACGGTTTTTAGCCGTCGCTAATGAAACCATCGCTAAATGACTTTTTTCTAGTAGTGTTGGTTGTTAATCAAAGTACTGCACAGCTAGACAAAGTTTGAAGACCGAGTGGGAGGCGGTCTTCTTTACTGCTCTTTGGATGATTTGGAGCAGCAAGAACATGGAGGTTTTTAATAATGGGAAAGTCTCAGTTTTGCAGATGCTAAATGATATCCATTTAAAGACATTTTTCTAGATTCACAACAAGTGTAAAAATTTGAACTGCTCTCGGGAAAGTTAAAATTTTAAGTGCTCTCGGGAAAGTTGGCTTATTAACCCGAAAGAGAGCACACCGAACTAGTTGTAAGGGGGGTAGGGCAGTTAGTTTAAGTGACTTGTAAAGAGCTACTGTTGTGTAAATCAAGTGGTCCAATAGGCTAGTTCGGCGGCTGTTTTGACTTGTTGTTTAATGTAATGCTTTTGTAGTTTATATATATATATATATATGTAGTTGAATCGTTTTTTGTTAAGGTGAACAGTAGTTTTTCAAAAAATGTCAAATATGTTCTTAAACAATATAACATATTTTTGTATGAATATTGAATTATATGAATAAGGGAGTTCATATTCTTGATTGTATGGTCTAATATCTAATAGTATATGATAGTACCTATGAGTTCCAGTAAGGCATAAGAAATGGTTATTATTTTTTTTAAAGAAAATAGTTATTTGCAAAAGGCTTGAATCCTAAAACTATCCTCAAACTTTACCGAATTGACTACTAATGCTCTTGAACTTTCACTTACAGTTTGGCCTTGGCGTACACGTCATTATTAGGGTTTTATACTAGTTGAGCTACCTTCTAAGTTGTGGTCCATGTATTTTAAAATCCTAGTGGTAACGTATAGCTTTCATTTGATCTATCGGTCTTACCTTGAACTCTTGATTTTTTTTTTACGTAAAAGAACTCTTGATTCCTTTAACATGCGAAGATAGTACTTGTATTTTTTTAGAAAAAAACTAAACTTTTTTTTCTTATGCACAAATTCATTAGATAATGAAAATAAATCTAATTTACTTACTAAAAATATGATTACATAGAGTATTGAGCTGTTTGTGTTTAAATACTAAAAAAAAAAAACAAAGCAAACAAACCAAAGAGTAGCTAGAAAGATGCTAACTAATCATATAAGAGCACTAGATTAGGAGAGAGCATGTCTTCTTAGAACACAACCAGGAATGCTGTTAAGGTAAAACCAAGCCAACACATGGTAGAAATTAAAAGTAGGAAAAATGAAAACACTAAACCACAGTACAAACAAACACAGGTACTCAAAACAAAATAATGGTAGAAAAAGCAAGCTAGACAATTTAGCGGCGAGGGCCATAAGACCGTGACAGAGCATCAAGATTGAAATCCATATTACTGACCTATGTGGACAAAAGGTATGTGCTGGATGATTTCGTAATCTGCTCCTCCCGGGGCCAGCCTTTCGGTAAAGCGCCAGGACATTTTCTCGATCTTTAATTCCTCAAGGCTTTTAATGAATCTCAATGTATCTGGAATAGTTAACAACATGGGACACCATCTAATACTCATGCGTCGTAGTTTGCTCATTGCTCCTTTTGGAATAACCATCCTTTCTAATTTGTCAAGGCCATAAAGGCTAAGATAATCAAGTTTAGGAAAGCCTGTTGCAGAGCAAACCATCTCCTTTGTAAAAAATGAGCGGTCACTTAAGATGAGACACTGAAGATTGGGAAGCTGCTCCAGCGTTGGCATTGGGTCATTGAAAAGTTCAGAAAAATGCATTGTGAGGTGGGTAATGGTAAGGGGGAACATCTGATAGTCTGTAGGAACACTGACCAAGCGCAAATTTAAATTCAATTTGTAGAAATAAGGACACCTTTGTAGAGCTAGTAAAACTGGCATTATGTCCATATGTTCATCACTATAACTACTCAAATTCTGGATTGACAAGGATTGGAGGAGCCTTAGATTAACGAGGGCATGACTTAATGCTTCAACTAAGCTTTGGGTGAACTTAAACTTGACAACATGTAGCACTCTAAGTTGGCTTGCTTCCCCAAGTGCTTCTACATCACCCTCATTCCATGGGCAGTTGATAAGCACCCGCAAATTCCTCCATATGCCTATCCTTATTGTTATTTCATCTTGATCAAGAGATGGAAGATGTAGATGTCTCAATTGTTCCAACTTCCACAGCACATTAGGTATTCTATCGAAGCACGTATCCAATAAAAAATATAAGGTTTGCAAACATCTTAATTTGGCAAGAGATGATGGCAACTTCACTCTCAAATATCCAAAGATGAGCATTTTCAAGTGGACAAGTTCGCCAATCCCATGTGGTGATCCACACAACACAACTCCTTCAAGATTGAGCACCCTCAGCAATTTGTATTCCTTGGTCATAAATATCCAAAACTGTCTGGACTTGGAATAAAGTTTCCATTTCAATGCTAAGTCTGAGAGACATCCATCAACAGTGCTAAGTTCTTTTTCTGAGAAGATGTCACAAAATAACCAAAGTGATCTCAACTGGGGATTGGGATAAAGTTGCTTTAGTTCATCATGTATTGCTAGTCTCCGAACATTACCAAACAGGGACGACATAGAGTGAATCTCTGATTTATCATCCCTCACCTTTCGATTGAGAATCTGGAGCATGTTTTCTTCTTTGGCTTTTGATAAACAAAGATCTCTCATAAGATCATGCAAGTGGCAGGTTTGTAATATACCATCTTCATTTCTTTTTCCAACCAAAACCATACTTCTTCTAATCAGTTCACTCAAATAAATCTCTGCCACATCTTCTAATTCTTCTTGGTCTTCCTCCCAATGAGTTGTCACTGGCTCTATCATACCTTCTGCAATCCACATTTGCATCAACTTTTCAACATTTATTTCATAGTCCTCAGGGAATTGGGCCAAATAAGTAAAACATGATTTTAAATGGGCTGGCAAATCTTTATAACTGGAGGCTAATATATTCCTAACTCCCTTGTTTTCTTGTCCTTGACTACCACCTCTTGCTATTTGTGATTTGATATGTTCGTGGACCATTTTCCATTCGGCCAATGTAACTTTTGTAGACAGAAGTCCACCTAACACCCGTATGGCTAATGGCAACCCTCCACAATGTTTGACCATCTCTCGTGCCAACTCTTTTTTAGTGATTTCTATCCCGATATTACTCCCTACAAAAAAAAAAAAACAATAACTCAAGTTCAAACAAAAGTTTGGTACAACCAGTGGATAGCATATCATATCATAGCTCAATAAAAAGTCATTGTAATCATTTCAACTCCTTGAGTGATGTACAAAATTCGATCATTCAAAATTAATTTCAAAAGCTTTATTAATTGGTTATAGATGTATAGATATTTACAGGCCAAGTGACTCATGTAATATCAATACGATATTAACAATCTAATATTTATAATACTATTTTAGAATGTGCACTGGACCGAATATATTGTATATAATTGAACATAAACTCAACATCCATTTTGAAACTGATAAAGATGCATTAGAACCAATGTATTAAATACCAATATCGCTACCATTAGACATATCGCATCCCATAAATCTATGTATACTGCATGGTATGCTGCGCTGCATGCTGTTATCATTTTTGTAAAAAAAAAAAGTTAGAATATTATTTTAAAATGGCATACACTAAATAAATTTTTTTTGCACCTAATTTTTCATCATAATTTGCCAAATATAAATTAAATATATATGTAAGACAATAAGAAAAAAAAATATAACCAAGTAATGAAATAAGAAAAGAAAAAAAAAAGTAACATTTTAGAGCAGAGATCGGACTCATAAAGAAAATCAACAAGTGGAGATGTTACAAATATAATAACTTTGCGATCGTGTACGAATAGAGTAGAGACGAAGAGTTACAAATTCAGGCAATATAAGAGGAGTTTTTGTGATGAATTAGGGTTAGAATTTTTCAGAGTTTATTAATGACTGCGATTAAAATGTGAAAACTAAAAACTATAAGTAACCTCTAGTTAGTAACTTTTTTCAGATTCTAACAGTAATTGAAACACCAAACCGGGTGTAAGAGATTGGAGATCATATTAAATAGTGATTGTTGATTTTCACATTTGAATATTACTTTCTCCATCCTAAATTATTTTCAAGATATTTTATTCTACGCCATCCTAAAAATATTTATATTTAATAAATTACTTTATCATATTCAAAGTACTATATATTATTTCAGTATTCACTTTTTCATTTTTTTTTAAGTTACATGCAAAAAATAAATAGAAAAAATGAAACAACACACCAATATTTTCTTATTTCTTAATTTTTACGTCAAACTTAAATGTTTCAACCAACTTAAAAATTTAGAGAATAATAACTAACCTCCTCTTCAATGTTTTTATTATTTCTTGACTGTCATAAAACTATAGCGATAAAATAACTTAAAAGGGACCATCATTATTTTATATATTTACTATAGGGTTCCAAAACTTTAGTAGGGGCAGAGGCAAAACCAGAATTTTAAGTTAGCTAAACTTTATTTTAAAAATATTAAAAAGTTAAGGGGAACTATAGTAAAGATAATGCGGTGTTTTAGCTTTATTTTTATATATGTATGTGGATAATATATATAATTTACAAAAAAATTAGGGGGCCGGGGCTCCGCCACTGGTGGGGGGGCGACAAACCAACCTGCCTTCACGTGAGGGCCACCTCTAGTATTATTAAAATTAATGATAGTATGAGCTAAACTAGCCGAATCGAAAATTTACCCTAAATTATCGGTCATAGTTGATTGGGATGATGACCCATTTTTGGGTCTACAATATAACTAAAAATCAAAATAGTTTCATAAAAAAAATCAAAATAATGATGCAATAAATATAGGGATACAAGTGATGATATGATCAGGCACGTACCTAGGTCGTCCTTGGTTGAAGTCGAAAATAGTATCTTCAAAAGCAGTTGCCAGCTCTTGTCCTCATCCAAGCATGCTGGTTCCTGTAAGAAGCGATTCTGTACACCTTGGGCGACTCCTTGATCCCGAGTGGTAATCAGTATCTTGCTGGTGCTAATTTGTTGATTGCTGGGGAAGGCAGCTTCTAGGGAATTCCAGTCTTGATCCCTCCACAAGTCATCAAGAACCACCAAACACTTTTTCTGTAGCAGCACGTTTTGAAGCTGCTGTGCTAGCTCGGTGGGGGTCAAGTTCAAGATCTCACTTCTCCTCATTGGACCTGCAGATTCAAGTTGTAACAAGATGTTTTGCCAAACATCCCTGGTTTGGTATTGTTGGGAGATATAAGCCCAAGCGAAGCACCCAAAATGGCGCCTGATTTCGTTATGATTATACACCTTCTTAGCCAGAGTCGTCTTTCCCAAACCCCCCATGCCGGAGATGGTTACAACCTCGTATTTTTGGCTCTCCTCCTTGTCCTGGAGAACCGACACCAACTTTCTGATGTAGCTGTCGAATCCGACGATATCCTTTTCAATATTATGAGGAAATGTTTCGCGATCTGTTACCCGCCATGCAGAGCTCGAGGCCTCTCCACCCTGCAGTGGCCTTATCCCGTATGTCAGCGCCCGCCGATTCAGGTCGGAGATCATATCAGCTAACTCGTCCATCTGCTTCCCCATTTTGTGGAGCCACCAATTCTCTTTCGGCAGGCAGAAGCGGCCGTACTGCCTCTTGGAAGACCCGATTTTTACTTCGAAGGTGTCGATAATATCCTCGGCGTCGTAAGCGTATTCCCTCACCTCGGCCACCCAGACGCCAACTATCTCTTCTCGTGATCTCCTTGCCGCCGCATCTTTCAAGAAGCATTTCATCCAAATCAGCTCTGCGCGCAAGCGCCTCAGCTTCTCGGCTACCGAACCTAGGTACATGGCCTCTTCATAAGCCAGTTTTCCTACCTTTAATGCCAGATTGGATAAGGAGGATATTGGATCACCCATTTCTGCTTTGATTTGATTAATTTTCAGGCGATCTGTCTCTATTCTGCACTCCGCTGCTCGTCTGGTCCAGTATAAGTACGAAAAGTTCAGGTGAGAAATCTTCCACAAAAGAGAAACGAGTTTAAAAATTTGTGAAGATATAAGAACAGTGTGATTTGAGCCTGTGGAGATGGAATAGAAAGCTGGTCTTTATGGGCCAGTTCGGTTTGTAAGTACTAAGTAGCCAGCTTAGGCAACTGTGGTCAAACACATAAGGGCCCATGACAGGTGTGTCAGAGAAGGAAGAAAAGAGAGAGAGAGACAGAGAGAGAGAAGAAAGAAGGCGAGAGGAAGAAAGGAAAGGAGAGAGAAAGGAAAGACACGGAAGAGGGGAAATGATAAAGGCCGGGACAACCATAACACACAAGGAAGAAGAGAGATAGAAAAAGAGAGAAGGAGAGCGGAAAAAGGAAAAGAATAAAGGGGGAGAGAAAAGAAACCGTGGTTAAACATATAAGTATCTTTTTCTTCATTCTCTTACACACCAGTCGGCCCTTATATGTTTAACAACAATTGCATAAGCAAGCTGGCTACTTACAAACCGAACTGGACCTAATTGAACTGACCACCACCAATGTACTCCGTACATTTGCAGGGGTAAAATTGAAAAAAGACACTTGTGGTAAAAATTTCTCAATCACCATATACACATAACAAAATGGTATATATAAGTGACATATATTTACCAACGTTTTCAAAAAGTCAGAAAAGACATATTATTACTAACATGTTTAAAAAAATACAGGTAAAAAATTATTTAAGCCTAACAAATTTCAAAAAAAGTAGCTAAAAGCCTAAAACGACCTCTTATGCCTGACATGTTTAAAAAATTACAACAAAACATCTACCCAAGCTCAATAAAATTTTAAAAATGCAGTTAAAAGTCTACGTAAGCTCAACTAGTCTCTAAAATGCAGCTAAATAGTTTGGCCCATTATTTAAGCCCTACCGGTCCAAAACATAATAAAAAATGGGGGGAGGAAGGGGAACGCGTGCAGCTGGAACTTCCTACGCCATCATTGCCAGTCGGTACGGTGGCCGTCTCAGCTGAAACCTTCCTCCGTCGGCGCTTCATCTGCTCCTTCCACCACCGAGTCATCTGCGCCTCCTGCCACCGCTGCCCTTCACTCACCGCTACCTCCAGTTGTTCTTCTGACCGGTTGTGCTGGCTCTAGCTGTTCCGCCGAGCCGTTCACTCATCCTTCATAGGTTTGTCCAAATCTCTGTCGCACTTGTCTGTCGCACTTATCTGATGCAATGTTTTCGTTTTAGCAAGAAGCCATTCATCACAAAATTACTCGCACATATTGTTTTCATGAATTATCTGGAGTTTGCTCATACATGTTGCGCATACATATGTCTTTGCAAAATTTTGTTCGTTCTTAAGTTTCAGTTTTGTTGTTCTATCTTCAGTACAGTTTCTCCAGCATATGCTAAGGAAACACTCAATTCCGGATAGCTTGCTGCCACTTTAATTAGGCACCGGGATAAGTAAGTCTTTAAAATTGTACCAGCTTTTTTCGTCCTTGTATTCTTTTTGAGTTCTAGCCTTTTTAAATAGGAATCACGTTCCAATAATATATGTTATCTGCGTTTGACATACATTGTTCGAAGCCCCTTATAGATGGTTAATTTTTAAGCTTGTTATGTATTTTGATTCTGTTAGAAAATTGATCATTATGTATTCTCTTTCTTAGTTACTTTGTAATGGGTAAATATTTTAACCTTTTTAGCCACTGGGACAATTAGACTAGAAGATAATTGTTAGGAAGAATTAAACTGTCCCAGGCCCCCAATGTCATGATTTTTTCTTTTCTCCCTTGTTAGTTGAAGTGTTTTTTGGAAATGATATGATTGTGCATCCTCTCAACAAACATACGCACGCACACCATATCCTATGATCTTCTGGTTTTTCAGTGATGACTACCACTCCACCAGTACTGAATTCTCATTGACAGTTTGCCTTGGATTGGGATGAGTTGTTACTATGCCTTATTTATTTGTTCATAGCATTTCCAGAAAATGTCCTGATACTTGTCAATGGATTTTCTCATGTGTGTGTGAGAAATTGTAAAGGAATGAGTTATTCATCTAGCGTGAGTTGCAAAATGTCACAGAGAGAGCTTCAAAATTACGATTGCAAATAAAGCCTTAAAAAAATGAGTAGTTAGATCCTTAAAGAGACTAGGAATTCCCTGAGCTGTGTTGATAGCTTTAGTGAGTTAATCCAGCCAGGTGAGTTATAGATCTTGAATTTGTAGTATGACCAGCGTGCTCATTATTGCTTTTTTTGCCATTAGATAGTGCGAAATTGTTGACTAACATCTATTTTATTCTTAGGTCTCCCTATGATTAAAGAATCTTTCTCTATTTTTTATTGGTTTTGTTGGTTTTGTAGTATGACCAATTTATCTGCTACTTCTTTTGTTCATTAAATTCCATCACCATTTTCAAACTCTGAATCATGGGTATGGTAGTGGGCTTGATTTTATAGACAGTGGTTCTAAAATTTCAAGAAATCTTATAAATTTACATAAGCAGTTATCATACGCAATTATTAAATTTAATTTCGTTGGATTCTATAAATAAATTATCCTCTAAATAAAATCTATCAACTCTATTTAAACCATCTCTTGTCTTAATTTCTGTGACAAACTAACTATGGGTGGGTATAACCGTATAAGGGCCTGGTTTATGAGTGTGTTTGTGTATATAAAGATAGTAAGAACTAAGAATCATATTTGAGGATGAAAATGCATAAAAAGAAAAATTACCCAATCTCAATTCTGAGGAGGGTTTAGTGCTACTCAACAAGATGGGCCTGGTTTAGGGCTCTATCTTCTCTACACTTTGAGAGAATAATATGTTATATAACTGTTTCTAGGGCAACTAGTATGTTGTCTTTTTAGATGGAGCAGTTTTTTTTTTTATTTTTGATCAACAAGATGGAATATGGTAGGATGTTGGGAATAAAAGGAGCGAGTGCTAATTAAACTTGCAGGCAAATCTGGAAGCAAGGCTCCCACTCAAACCTCTGCTGCTTGAGCCTACCAAAAAGAAAATATAACCCTGCCATTCAACAAATCTGAATCCACATCTCAAATATTCTCTTGTCTCTTTATGCATAGGGTAGAAAACAACATGCTACCATTGTGATAAATCTATTTTGTTTCTGAATGGTTAACTTATTCACAGGGAGACTGAACTGCTTTTTAAAGCGATAAGCCAGTGTTATGAATGATATCACTGTTGTGCCCCCTTTCATTTCCTTAAAATTTTTGTACTGAATGTGAAATGCTGTAGTTTATAATTGTGTGTGGAATTGCATGGCTTTATTATCTGAATAAGTTATATCATGTTCTCCAGGTTCAAAGAAATGTCAATCCACCTGTTTGTAAAATTATAGACTTCCATGAGCAAAAGTACCAAAAACAATTAAGGGAGAAGGAACGTGCTAAAAGCAAGGTACAGACATAAACCCATGAGTTAATGTGAGATAGGATTTGTGTGATGGGTATTTGGCTTCATCAGAAGCATGTCATTAGAATTACTGATATTTTTTTGGCCAATCCCTTTCTGAGGACTAAAACTGTGTTTAATTTGTTTTATTTGGTGAGAAAAGAATCAGAGTGCCGATGTTGATGAAACACATCGGAATCATACAACATGTCACCGAAATCATAAGGTAGAAGATACTTTTTTTGTGCATGAAATGAGAAATGATTACTTTGTTTGGGACTTGAAAAATACTTAAATCAGTATTTAGAATATTATATGAGGAAAAGTTGACAGGTTAGAATAAAAATAGTTTTTTTTTCTTATTTCTTGAATCATGTACATCAATGAATCACACATGTATGTATAAAATGAGAAAATATAACTGACACATACGTACGTATATACTCTATTTATTTTATGAAAATTAGGTGTAAAAAACTGTATTTAATTTTTTTTTATCTTTCTTTTTTTTTTTTAATTAGTAGTAGTATGTGCGCGCATTATATCTATAACTTAAAGGTTATGGTGAGAAAAGAATAATCACTTTTAGTCCTTGTTCTGAGCAGTGGGACATGATGCTTAATTAATGCTATAATTCGATTTTTCTTAGCATGTTTTGGATTTCTTGTTGTGCAAGGCAAGATTCTGACAGTTCTTTTCGTGTTGGCGGTCTGAGGGGACTTTGAAGAAAGGTAATTGCAAAGAATTTCGATTTACTGAGAAAATAGTAAGTATAAGGAAAAATTGTTTTCATTTCCCTGTTGTTGTGGTGCATACTAGAATGTTCAAGAGATGTGAAGGCAAAATTTTAAGTACATAAGGAGAAGGATCACATTTAATATAGAAAAGGAACTATATTGAACTGAAAGGAACTAAATGATGCTGATATTTTATATCAGATTTGATGTTCTTTTCAATTCAAGATGTACAGTATGATTGAGTTGGTGTTAAGATGTACAGTATGATTTGAGTTGGTGGTTTCTTTCTTTCTGTATACTTTTTCCTTGTTTATATGTTTGGAATGGTATATAAGTTGAATTAGAATTAACACATGATTGATCGATGACAACTTTCTCAGTTTCATGATTTTGCTTGGACTTGCGTATAAATAAAATTCATAGGTTTGCCTCAATTCTTGATTTAGCTCACTGTAGAAATTCATTTTGCATTAAAAAAATTGAAGTCCATTTTCAGATTATTGGCATATCTATCTATTTACTTCATCGCCACATCTGACTAAGATAGTTTACTTAAATTCCAGCCATTTAGGCATTCTTTGATTGGCATTTTAGCTGCACCTTTTCATAGTTGGCCATAGGCATTCTTGTTTTGGGATTTTGTTCTTTTTTTAGCTCGGTTACTTGCTTGTGTTTGATTTGGTGTTACATTTCTAAAGGCAACAAAATCTTAGGGAAATAAACTCTAGCACTCTTTCTGAAGTTTTCACAGCTGATTCTGAAGTCTCTCCCATTTTTGTGTTGTTGCTGCCTGCTGTAATCAGTCTCTTGAACTGTAAGTTTCACTAATTTTTTGACTAATGATCTATCTTTTGATTTTAGTTCATTGACTTTAATGATGTGTCTTCTAATTTTGTGTCTATCTTTTGTTTATTTTCTAATCTCTAGTTCTTTTAGCTTGTCATACATGCAGCTGTAATTAGTTTTTGCTGCTAAATTTTGCAATCAAATTATATTATAAAAATGGGCAAAAGTTGGATGGATAAACCAAGGTTTGATAAGGAGTATAATAAAAGGGTTGAAAGTGTGAAACCGAGGGGCTGTGGTACTTATTTTTCTGCAATTTTTTGTTGATATTTGTTTAACAACATAATTATTATTTGTTTTGATCTATTTGCCTAACTCTTCCTAAATTTTTTTGCAGATTTTGGGCATTGATGCGGTAGGAATTGATGCGATACCTATAGAGCATTTGGAAATGGATGTATATTTATGGAGCTCCAACTTTTAGTTTAACTTTTACTTCTTTGTCGATATATGGATTTGAGTTATAAGGGCATGACTACAACAATGAAAAAGAATCATATTTTCATATCTAGAGTTTCTACATGTATGAATTTGTTGTAATATTTATTAATTAAAAAATTTCATTATTCAATATGAATTTTCTTGTAATTTTTATTGATGATAATAATATACTCTCTCTATCCCATATTATTTGAAACACTTTCCATTTTAGGTTGTCCCAAATTTTTTGTAACATTTCCTTTTTAAGTAAAATTTGTCATGTTTCTTTACCATTATACCCTCTCCTATCTTTTCATTCCTCTATTTTACCCTAAAACCTACATGTCTCTGTTTTGTTCTCTTCTTCGATCTAAGTGTGGATAGATGGGCGAAGATAATGGTTGCAATGAGACGACAGATGGAGGTGACAGCAACGAGGCGATAGATGGATGCGGACGATAGATAGAAGTGATAGCAGATCAAGGGGGGCGATGGCTGAAGGATCGAAGACGGAGTCACAGAGGCAACCAATGGAGGCGACGACAGACGACCGAAGAAAGCGACAGTAGATGACCAAATGGAGGCGATGGCAGATGACAGACGGAGACGATCAAAGATAGAGATAGCCGAAGGATCACCGATCGACGTGACAAATCGAGGCAACAAGACTAATCTACGAATCGAGGCGGCAACCAATCGACAAATAAAGGAGACAAGACTGATCGATAAATCGAGACTGACGATCAAGACGGATGAATCAAGACCAATGGAACAACGCGTAGACGGATACAATGGCAAAGGGCATAATAGGAAAATGTGTGCTTTCACAAACCTTGCCTAGAACTCCGTGCGAAACCATTTGTTTCAAACAACACGGGACGGAGGGAGTAGTATTTTGACCTCCTACTAAGAAATAAGTGAACAATGATATAGCAAGAGGGAAAATTAATATTTCAACTATCCTTTAATAGCAGCTTTTTCTAATAAAAATGTTGGAAAAATTCAATGTGATCTGTACATTGCTGATGTTTTTTTCACTGAAAATGCTATTGAATAAAATACATTAGTGACATTCTAAAGACAAAAAATGACTAAATAGAATAATTTTACCATCATTTCTCATCAAAAGCATCATTAATAGTTGTACTTTACCTGTGTCACACCTCACACAGGCCCTGGCCCATTCACTCTGTACTACACTCACCCAACTAAGATTATTTTGGAGTGTTATTGGAACTTTTAATTCGGCCAACCAAAGTTACTTAACCTTAAGTCTTATTTTCTTAAGGTATTAAGCCTAGGAGGTGGCCCAGGAGGCTTTTAGGAGGGTGCATGTTCAAAAACTTGCAACAAAAGCAAGGCCCAATACCACTAACTTGCAAAACAAGCAAGGTTGAAATTTAATAACTTGCATGACAAGCAAGGCTGTAGTAGGTAACTTGCATAACAAGCAAGGCAAACACTCAATGAAATTTAAGTGTTTAGGATGTGTGCAATCAAGTGTGCTATGTAGAATGGCAACCAAGAAGCCTAAGGTATCATTTAGTTTAAATTGAACATTCGGCCATAAATAGTAAAGGTCATACCAAACATTCCTCATGTTTTTGCCTACTAAGGTACTCCCACAAAAAAAAAAACTAGGCATATCCGAGTGTACATATCCAAAAGTAGTCTACCTAGTACAAATGGCTACAATGTCCAAAGTTTTCATTACCAAGATGCTTACACGTAAACAGAACCTTAAGTGTGGCAAGAATGCAGTAAACTATGGCCATGTTCATGGTCATAAAAGTGAAGACCACTACTAGAATTGTCCACACATCCATGCTGCACACCTAGACAGTTTACAAGTGCACAACTTAAACCATAAGTCTCAGCCAACTTCAAAAAAAGACTTGTAATGTATTCGACTCTTAATTAGTCTACAATCACATGGCACACCTTAGTACACAAGCAAATAAGAGAAATCAATTACTAAAACAAAATATACAGATTACATTAGTGGTATGCCCTTAGTAGGGATGATAATTGGAAGAGTCAGGTCAGGTTTGGATCAAATCATTTATGTTTGGGCTTAATTAAGTTAGTATAAATTTAGGTCTAAGCTGGGTTGTTTGGGTTCAGGTTGATTTTGGGTTGGGTTGGCTTGGGTTTAGATGGTATAGCTTTTAAGGGGCAGGGAAGGAAGTTACCTCAATCTCAAGCCGCCCGGCCCCCTTGATTCCTAAAACTTTTTTAAAATCTTTTATTATTTGGGTTGGTTAATGTGATATAAAATTGTAATAATATTAAAATTAGGTACATTTTTTGTAAACATGTTGAAGTTGATAATGGGCAAGTGTATATTTTACCTTTTTGTAAAAACCAAAGAGAAACTTTATCCAAAGTGACCAAATCCCATGTATGTTCCCTCCAAAGTTAATAGGCAAACCAAGGCAATGATGCCTAATTCCTTAGTGGGGAACATGATTTTAGTCCCCAAAATTGGCCTAGTATCCCACTAGTCTATTTTAGAAAGCTCCCATTCATAGTTTGTAGTTTCACTAGCACCCCTAATAGTCCTAATTTTCTTGCAATCTTCCATGGCCATTTTCTTTGTGCATGTTATACTAGTGGAGTCAAATGTGTTTCTTTGATTGGCCCCAATAAGGTTTACCTGAAATCATCCTAGGTAGCTTTTTTTTGTGGTGTTCCAAATCAACCACAAGGTTCATCTGCACAGTGGAAATAAAACACCATCCAATCAACAAAAATTTAACGTGATTTTTTGACTAGTTTACTAAATATATAATTACATATTTCTAATAAATTTCGGGTTTTGAATCTTCAGGTTTGGGCTTAATCGGATTGAATAATTTAAGGGGCAGGGAGGGAACACCGCCCCCCCCCCCTTTAAAATTTTTAAAATCTTTTATATGTATAAATTTACTAATAACTTATTTGTAAACTTTGAAGTTGATAAAATCTATAATATATTTTCTATTTTTATAAATTAACTAGTTTATGCTTTTTGTGATTAATATTAATATTTACTTTCTAACATCTTATCTTATTTTGACTTTTCAATTAGTTCAAATAATAATAGGGAAAATTTTCTTATTAATATTGAATTTATAAAACATACTTATTCTTAGCCTACCTAATGATTATTATTAATATTGAATTTGTAGGACATACTTTACAATTAATGAGGGAGAATCTTCTTAAACCCATTACATTCTTTATTATTTTTACATTGAATGAAAATAATACAAAAAAAATTATATTAAACCAGTTGTTATACTTTTATTATATAGATCATGTTTGCCAACTTTAAGAATAATTGAAAATCTATAGCATTTTTATTTAGAAGGTACACTTTTCTTAAGTTTGAATAGTGTTAGAGAATTAAAAAGTTACTTTCTTTGTCATCAAAAGGTTGATGTTTAATATTTTATTTTGATTTTAATATTTTTGAGCATGTGATTTTGAAGGAGTGTCATATTAAATTTTGTGTTATAAATTTTTGAATTGAACGTAATCATTGTAAATTTTCAAATTCCATGAATTTATATTTAACATTATTTAATTTTTTCTATTGTTGATTATAACTTTATACATGTTAACAACCCGCCTTGCCATCCTTATGCTTGGTTTCTAGCTACGCCCCTAGTTGGTTTGGATTTATTTGGGTTCAAGTTTATTACAGGCTGGTTCAATTTCAGTCTCATATATTCAGATCAAGTTATTCAGGTTTTAGGCTAGATTCGTGTTGGCAGTTGAGTTTACTTGAATTAATGGTACATAAGTTAAAATGAAGGAATCGATTCAATTTTCTTTTTTTTGGGTTTTTTAAATTTAAATTAAAAAATCTAATTTTTTTGTGTGATTTAATCTAGGTTAATTTTCTTTTTTAGTTTGTTTAACTAAAAAATTCCTTAATTATGTTCTGATGAATTTACTATAATTTCCAACTTTTGCTATGAAATGAAACTCTAGTTCACTATGAGTGAATAAACTAAAAAATTTCAAAAAATTTAGGTGAAAATGCAAACATTTGAAAAATTCTAGGACCCATTTTGTATTTATTATGGGTGAGTAAAATGAAAATTTTTAAAATTTGGACACTTATTGCACTATACTTAAAAGTTTAGGGATCAATGTTATAATTTTGACATTTATATACCTAGATCATTAAACCTACAAAATATGGAAGTTTCTTATTTTGGAAGAACCCAAAGATGGGATTTACTAAATATGAAAGTTCCTGAATATGGTATGACTTTTTGTAGAATTAACTATAAAAATATAATAATATTACTCTCAATTATAAGGGAACTAAAGACAAGTGCACATATCATTCAATAATAAAGATGGTGAGAATTAAAAACGTATTCCATGGGAGTGGAGTTGTCTGCCCCACTACTTCCTATTTCTATTATCTAATTGACAATTTTAGATTAAGATTTAAGTAATTACGAAATAGAAGAACTGAACTACTTCAATAATAAATAAATTGAAAGAGACAAGAAACAAATAGAATAGATCAACAATCAACAAAAATCATACTTAGATTCGAATCTCTCTAGAAATCCTTTATTACCTACTATGGAGAACTTTTAGATCAAACTATCTCTTCTCTCGAGGCAGCTAACCACTATCCTTAGGTTCATCAATCAAAATCTCTTACTAACTGAAACCCTAAAAAATGCATCGCTCGCTTTTTGAGTCTCACTATTAGCTTTGACACTAGTCTAGAGGTCTTATGTCGATTTATCTCTTTCTTGTATACAATCCCTTTTACTCACACGGTGATCAAATCAAATGTATAAGTGGTTACCTTAGTATGCTCAAAATCAGATATTGAATTAATAAAATAGCTTTTACCAATCCAATAACATGGAGAACATATGGGTAGATTGTAAGAAATTATATTTGACTAAACCAAAACAATCATAGAAACAACGCACTTGATTTGCTTTGCTTTTTTCCATCTATTTCATCTACATCTTTTCACCATTAGAGCTAATCGGCTCATTTTTTTTAATCATGATATCCAAAAGATTTGTTATTATAATCATTAAGATTGTCGAATTGAGCAAATCTCTATTGGTGAGATTGTCAAGTTAGAGAGTATTGAAAATCAGTAAGACCCTTAAACTAGTAAATCCTAGAAGAGCCCAAAACAAACCAAAACAAGTTATTTTGTTAATTTATTTTTCAAATTCCATAAGTTTCCTATATAAAAAATATTTAC
Source organism: Aquilaria sinensis (assembly GCA_005392925.1). Classification (NCBI taxonomy): domain Eukaryota; kingdom Viridiplantae; phylum Streptophyta; class Magnoliopsida; order Malvales; family Thymelaeaceae; genus Aquilaria; species Aquilaria sinensis. Next base: position 45,835 of record SMDT01000697.1, read on the forward strand.
CCACCTAGCCTTCTTAGCTCATAAACCTTGCTCCCTATAATTGCAAATCTAACGACCTGGCCGCCGTCCTCAACTAGCTCTCTTCACTGCTCATGGATTGCTCCGCCCCTCTCTTCCTCGATCTCTCTAGCCATCGCCCTGAGCCAACCCTTGGACCTCTCATTCTCCTATTACCCATGGGCAGCTCCTTACGTCCTTGCCCAGCTCCTTCGTTTATGGCTTCCGAAGGCGGATGCCGACAGTAGTGGCGAAGAGATTGGCAGTGGCAGTAAGGAAAGAAGTGCATGACATTCTCGATTGCATTCATACATGCTCTCATGGCCTTCCACCTAAATTCCCCGAATTCACATGCAATTAAACAAATCCCTAATTCTTGTCTTTGTGCAAACTCCCCCACCGGAGGAAATCAATTAATAGCCTTGCTTTGTTCAAAACGGATGTACAAACAAAATAAGTAAATACTCATAGTTTGAAGGATTCAGAAATAATATATAAACATTGATGGGAACTAAATTATAAATATTTAGAAGTTTAAATTATTCTGTAGAAATATAAATGAAAAATAAGATCTTGGGTCAATTCGTAACCAAATTAGCATATGTCATCTACCCTCCAACTTATTTTCTTTTATCATCTCCCTCAACTTTGTTTACTGTTCCCGATCAGGTTCGGATTTTGGTATAGGTCTAGCTAGTTCTCTTTTAATCTTTTTATTACTTGACCAATTTTATTTGATGTTATCTATTAAATTTTATGGTGGATGTAATTTTTTTTCAAATATTGATGTTCAAGAGTAATTTGAGTAAATCTTCAATTGAAAGTGGATAACGATGGATCTATATTTTCTTTTAAGTTCACCAAAATCTCGGTTTTATTTTGGTGTCCTGACGCTTGATAACAGATATATAGACAATTGCTTAAAATAAAGTTAATCTTTATTTTTTACGTTTTATAGGTAATTTTTTTTTTGAGTAATAATAATTCTAATATAATAATAAGTAGAAATATGTATTCGGGCAAAATTATAATTAATTGATAGATTATATTTAATGATATTTAATTTATTAAATGTAATCATCACATATATAATTACATATCTCAAAACCAATAAATAATTTCTTTTTGGCCCTAGAAAAATATAATTATTAACTATTGATATAAAATGTGTATATAATCATATAAAATAAATATTACTCCCCATATCTCGATTGTTTTGCACCATTTGTAAATATTACATAAATTAAGAAAGAAGAAAAAAATTTATGTGTTTTTTTTTCACTTTTTTCTTGTATTTTTGTATAGAAATTAAAAATGATGAAAAAAATTAAAATGATAATTTAGTGGTAATATGAAAACACTCCCTCCAGCCCAATTGTTTCATAAACTCTTTTTGTTAACTAATTTATGAAGTGGAAAGAGAGTTGGTTGAATTCTAATGAATTATGAAATATATATACTTAGCTTTGGATTAAAAATAATAAAGGAAATTACATAATTAGGTATAAAAGGCTTAAAATCAGAGCCAATCATAATTTTTTTTCCCTTTAGCTTGGATTTAAAAAAACATCAATTGAAATAAAAAAAAATCATCAATTAGGCTTATTAGAATTTTTTTTTGCTAATATTGCGCTAATCACTGCTATTTTTATTATTTTATATTTTAGTCCCCAATGTTCTTAAACATTCCAAAAAGGGTGATGAAGTTATGACTATATGAGGTGACTGAACTAACTTATAATCAAAGTGTTAAATACCGTTACCGTAAAGTGTACCGCATCTTGAATTTTTAAAATATACCACATGGTATACCGTGTCGCATATCGTTGCCGTTTTTACAAAAAATAAATGTTAGAATATTATTTTAAGATGACATAATTTGTTTAATAATTTATTTTTACACATTTTATATGTATTCTATTTTTTCTCATCATAATTTGTCAAATATAAATAAAATATATATGATAGAAGATATTTTTTTAGTACAAAAAACATGAAAAAAATATTATATATGGAGCAAAATAAATAATATAAACTAACTAATTTTTGTTAACTAATTTATTGAATACTATAAAGAGAATACCATCCATATACTTTGCATATACTATAAATATAAATAATACCATCCATTAATTTTTTAAATTAATTAAGAAAAGTAACAAAAAAATTAAAAGGAAATGTTTATTTTATGATATGTGTATTATTTTTATTTTAATGTTTTATATATTTATGATATTTTGATGTAAATAAAAAAAAATAGGCGCAAAAAATTAAATACCGAGATACGTACCATACGGTATTTGCAGTATACCGCAGTGTTTTGATAAAAAACATATAAAAAATACATGGCATGCTGTATACAGTAATACCGCAGTATACTGCACGGTAAAATTATAAAACACGAAAACATTTATACCGCATACCTGTGTACCGCGGTGTTTAATTCAGTGCTTATAATGAGTTATAAAGTTAGAGTGCCAACATAAGCTAAACTGTAAGTTAAAGGACCAACATAAAATGAGTTTGAGTTGAGGGACTAACACGTTTGAGTTAGACAAGCTAAAGGGCCCCTGGGGTGATTAAGCCAAAAAAAATCTGTAACCAAATTACATGTGCAGCAGTTACCTGGACAACTATGAGACGTAATGTTCAGTCGCCAAAGCATTTGAGCCAATAATGTTAATAGGCAAAGTGGCCAAGTTGATGGTTGAAGGGGCAAAGTGTATGTATTCCAAAATAAGGTGTACGTATAGGTTATGGTAAACCTTATAAGGTTTTTTTTTTTTGTAATTTTCCCATTTTATTTAACTTGATTGAACTTGTTTGAATCTTTTTGTTTCAAGTCATGCTCTAAATAGATTAGAGAAATCTTCAATAATCAAAATAGTGGCATATATACTAAAATCAACAAAGATTGATGGTGTGTCTATTATTTTTGTATTAAGCAATATCAACCCACTTGAAGGAATATGCACTGGGATAATGAAAATATTTTATCTGTTTGACATAACCATGGCCACTTTGCTTAGATTCAAAAACACTGGTGGCATACTTGCCACATAATTAAACATTAGTGGCCTACTTTAACGTTTTATAACTCAAGTGGCACACTGGTCCATAACGTAAAGCTTAGTGGCACATTTTCTATTTATGCCAAACTTGTAAGAGGTCTCCTCTAACCCACATAACCTATCAAAGCCCAATTAGGCCGAAAACGCGAATTTGCTTAGCCCTTTTCAAGTTAGGGTTTACAGAGAACCGACCGTTAAGCGGCGGCCACGGAGTTCAGCTACGCTCCACCTTCCTGGGAAAAACATTTGCACCAGAAAAACTGATCATAAACCTACCAGTAATGGCCAATGAAGAGGAAAAGCAAATAGAAGAAGCAGAAGCGTCTGAGGACGAAGATCTCTTGTGGTCCTCAGACTCTGAAATTGGCGAGGCACTAGACTTCTTGGACTCTAAGGACGACGACGACGCAATTGACAGCTCCTTTTCTCTGAATTCCAGGCGACCCAATGCTCATGGCGGCCTGCACTCGCGACCCAATTCGTCCGCCTTTCAGCCCCTCTCCAACCGCAACCAGAAGTTCTCCCATCACATTCGGGCCTCCCCACTTGACGTACTAGATCATCAACCTTTCACGTGTTTTCTGTTATCATTATTTTTGCTAAAATCTTTGGCGGAAATTGGAGATGTCAGACATTAAAGCTTACAGGAAATGTTGTTGTTCGTTGTCTTTGCTAGCTCAATTTATGGTTCCTCGTGTGTTCAATTGATGGTGCAGGAGTGGGAGGGAAGGGTGAATGTTGGCATGTCTAATTCTGTAACTACGGCAATTCGTGAAAGCGTTCGGGACATGGCCATTGGGAAGATTAAGACTACCGAGAAAGCCGATCGAGCCACAGTTGAACAGGTGGAGATTAAAAATGTGAAATATTATGGTTGCTTTGCTTCTGATGCTCATTTAGTTCTTGGAAAGCTTTATAGTTCCTTTGACTCTGGCACCTTTTTTTTTTCCTACATCTATGTTGCAAAATGCATTCCTTCTAACTTATGACGTTGTTCCTCAGGCCATTGATCCCAGAACCCGTATGGTTCTGTTCAAAATGCTGAATCGTGGTGTATTTAACGATATCAATGGGTGCATTTCTACTGGAAAAGAAGTATGTAGTGTGTCTCAGGGGAAGTTATTGAATTTTTTAATTCTATTTGCTGTATCGCATTATCTGTGTGTAAGGTGATAAATTGAAGTCCAAAATTTTCTTTTCTTGCAGGCCAATGTGTATCATGCAACAAAATCTGATGGCCAGGAACTAGCAATTAAAGTCTACAAAACTTCAGTTTTGGTTTTCAAGTAAGTAGCTATTGATACTTGCCTGCAAACCAAAACAGTATCTAGAAAAAGAAAAAAACAGAAGGAAAAGAAAAGTCTACAGGCACACATGTGGATCACTTATTTCCTTCTTTTCAGTAGCTTTAGGACAAGGATCCAATTTTTTTCTCATGATAACTTCAGGGACCGAGACCGGTATGTGCAAGGTGATTATCGTTTCAGATATGGATACTGCAAGCATAACCCTAGGAAAATGGTAAAGACGTGGGCTGAAAAGGAAATGAGGAATCTTATGAGGTAAGTGCGACTTCTACTTCCAAAGGAAAATAAATTTCCGCCATGCAGGAATAATGTAAACCTTGCTGCTATTAGCTGTTGGATATCTTCTGATGGTGACATTGAAATATTTTGCAATAGTTTTTTTTATATCATTTTCAAATTGTAGGCTCAAAGCAGCTGGAATAAGATGCCCAACGCCAATACTTTTGAGACTTCATGTTCTTGTTATGGAATTCATAGGTATGTCAGTCATCATCTGTATCTGTTCATATTTTTTTTTTTCTTATATTAGTTCTATTAGAAAAAAGTTTTTAAGAGACATTTCTCTGGACAGTCATATCCTACTTTGGGGAACTTAGCCTTCAAGTGCCTAGAAAAGAATTCGGGCTATATCTTTTGTGTTTTTGGGACACACATTTCCAATCTTTGAAAGAACGAAAAGTTTGTGTTTGCTGATGTTTTGATTGTCGGGTAAGAGTTTATAGTAGGAAAAGGAAAAAACTGATAAATGTTTGCTGTTGTTTCTGTATATATCCCCTTGGTTTGGAAATCTAAAATTGTTTACTTTGCATTACTGTTAGAACTTAGAAGTTCAATATGTTATTTAGGCTCTGATCATCTTGCAGCATTGAGATTCATGCATGAAGTTCATAATGTCAATTAAATATTAAAAGTCACATTGATGCTATAAGTTACTGCAGAAGCGAAGTAGCGATGTTTTATGCTATATGATCTTCCTAACTATGCTGGTCATCTAATTGCTCAATATTTTGTGTTACAGGAAAAGCAGGTTGGGCTGCACCCCGTCTTAAGGATGCTGCTCTATCTCTAGATAAGTTGCGTGAAGGCTATGTAGAGGTGTGCCACCACTTGAGCTACTATGGGGGCCTCAATTATTTTATTAAAATTGCAGTTTGTATGAGTTTAATTGCATCTCACACTAACACACTTTCCTTTTCGTGAGATCAGATGATACTTGCCATGCGTACTTTATATCAGAAGTGCAAATTAGTGCATGGAGACCTCAGTGAATATAACATACTTTACTATGAGGTGATGATTCATTGACCAAAACCAACACCTTCTATTTGTTTTGCGCCTTTGTTAATTGTATTGCTAACTATCCCCTCTCTACTGCCAGGGCCATTTATACATAATTGATGTTTCACAAGCAGTTGATCTTGACCACCCACATGCTCTGGATTTTTTACGTGAAGATTGTGTTCATGTTTCTGTATGTTTTCTTTCACTTTTTACGCCCACCTGAACACCTACACCATCAATGAACTGGAATATGTTCTTAAATGTTAACATTTTGATCTTGGATGGTATTCTTATTGCTTCTTTCTTATGGTTCTTGTTACCATCAGGATTTCTTTAAGAAGTATGGTGTGGCTGTCATGAGTATCCGGGAACTATTTGACTTCATAGTTGATCCTACTATTTCAGATGAATCAGTAGATGGTTACTTGGACGAGGTTTGGTCCTGTAATTCTGACAATTCTGGTGTCAAGTTTATGAATATAACTTACTTTCAGTCAATGCATGTTTTGCAGGTTCAGAAGAAGATTTTAGAGAGAGGAGATCTTTCTGTGGAGGATGAAATTGCAGACTCGGTGTTTGTGCAGGTTAGCAGAGTTTAGTGGCAGGAGTCCCTTTGGTTCTTGTCTGACCATGTGCTTAACTTTTGTTGATAAAACGCTGTTCCTTGCTATATGGTTGACTGGTCCAAATCAATCAGTCAATAATGGTGCATGAATCTTTTGTCTTATCTCCCACATTTGGAAGGAATCTTTAATTTGGTGAGGGCATTTCTGTTAACAGATTGGTAGGTTTCCAGAGCTGACGACATTGGTCTTGAGTTGTACTAATTTGCAAGAATAACTGAAAGTGAGGGTTTAGTTTTGTGTGAACGAAATTTTGTCAAAAACTTGATATTGGTGCTATACCATAAAGTTCGATATGGAAACACGAAGTAAATTATCTGTGGCCAGATTATTGGGCTAACTCTAGTTTGGGAAATGATTCGTCAAGTTTCAAATGGAGATTATTACTTGGGCTTTGTTAGAAATAGGTGAATTTTGTTTTGGCATTGTTGAACTTTGTTAATTGGCTGATTTAAATTCAGGCATACATCCCAAAAACACTTGATCATGTAAAGAACGCCGAGGAGGATGTAATACGATTAACAAGTGGCAAGGACACTGAAGACTTATACTACAAGACTATCACAGGGCTTAAGGAGGCTCTTTCTAAAGCCGAAAGTTCACCACCTCATGAAGAGGAGCGGCAACCTGTTGTAGAGGCTTCAGTCAACCCAGCTGGTTATTCAAACTCACAGGGGCTCCAATCTGAGCGTGGATCTGAGTCTGGCTCTGCTTCTGAAACAGATGGTGAAGAAGATGACTCGAGTGAGGGGGAAGAAGATGAGTCACAAGGGCTGAGGAAAGTAAATGTGGCAGAGGTTCCTGTGGATAAGAGAGCTGCCCGAAAGGAAAACAAAAAGAAGGTGAAAGAGGAAAAGAGGGAGGCGAGGAAGACAAAAGTGCCGAAAGCTGTGAAGAAAAGGAAGAAGAAATTAGCCAAAGCCCAGAAGACTAGGTAGGCATTGCAGTTGCAGTACACTCTGAAGATCCATCATGCAGTTCTGTAAATACTTTTTGCAGTCGTAGCATTAGTTGTATTCCTTTTACTATTTAAGCGAGTTTATGAAGTTGAATGCACACTTTGCAGGTCTGATTTGTAAAGAATTATAACAAAAAGTATTTTTTCTTTCTTTCTATTCTGAACCTCCTTTATTCTTTTTTTTTTTTTCGGTTACATGGGAGAGAAACTAGAAGACGAATGAGACATTGAACAGTGGATCTCTTAATAACAGCCATAGGTCTTGGCTACTATATCAAGGCTTGGTTTATTATCTTTGCAGCAAAAGTGGAGCAAAAACCGTTTGTCTTGTCATGCTAAGCCTCAGTTGGCTCAGGACTTCCATCACCGCCAGCCTCAGTTGGCTCAGAACTTCCATCGCCGCCATCATCGACATCATCGCCAGGGCCTTCAACACCCTGATTTTGAACCAAAAGATGAGGACCACAACAGTATGCATTGTCTTGTACGCAACAATCTTCTTCGGTGCTAGCACTTGGGTGCTTATCCAGACAATATGCACGAACAGTTGCATCAGCATTCTCAGCTTTGCAATCAACTTGTTTTTCATTAAACGGAACAAATTGTTTGCACATGTTGTATTTCAAGTGGTCACACCTTGCATCCACCATTGTTTCTAATAGCAACAAAATTTCATAAAGAATGAAAAGAGTTTGAACAACAATTTTTGAAAATATATAGGATTATTTTTTAAATCAGTCAAGAAGGAAACATGTTTCTAGTTTGAAAATATATACAATTATTTCAAAGAACCAACAAAAACTTAAAAATCCGATCGTTGACAACCAGCCATTTGGATGATGGAGCTTCTTTCTGCTCCATCTCACATGAGTTTGGCTTTATACTCATGCAATTGGCAATACATGGTATGTAAATATGAAAAGGTGCTAAAAGAATGGCTCTCCCTGTATGGTTTTGCTTTCCTTCCTAGTCAAAGCTTTCTCCCAATTAAAGCTTTTCCTTTCTAGTATACCAAATAAGTGAGATTCAGCCGCCTAAAATGTATATAGGATCATCAAGACTTTAGATATTGAGTTCCAATGAAAATTTGGTTAAGATGAACACTAAACATTTAAGCAAATACATATCACTACAAAAGGGATACAAAATCACAACAAACGGCCTGTCTTTTGCTTTATGGAGATCTAAAAACCTGGTCACCAACATCTGGCGACTCATTTAGCCACCAATTGGCCACAAGTTGGTTGGCAATCAATCACTAAAGCCGCCAAGATGTTTTTTCTCTAACCATTGGCAACTGATTGACAATAAAAAATTTAGTCGTCATTTTCAGTCAAAATTTTACATTTATGTTGTAGTGTATTAGATAACATTTCGTATGGAAGTAAAAAGTTTCAAGTTAAAGACTTACCAGGATATAAAAGAAGACATGAGAGGATGACGACTTGGGTAAAGATGAGAAACTTCAGAAGACGAAACCTGCTGTAGATCCTCCTGTTAATATCACTGCTATAAAATATATAAAGATGATTATCAAATTGCTAAAAGAGATTACCTCATATTCACCCAATTCCTCTGAATTGTGGCTAGTTAAGGAAATCCTCAATTCCTCCCTTCTCAGTATAATGTTGGATTGATAGAGGTTTCCTCAATTCTCCTCTTCTTAGTATAGTGTTGGACCGAACTAGGTCGCAGGTATATATATATATATATATATGCTCACACGTGTGGATAAAATTAAGATTATTGCTACGGGGTATACTTAATTGATGCTATCGTGTTGTTCTCACCATGACATTTCAATTTAATTAAATTAGCCACTAGGTTAGTTAGGAAAAAAAAAAAACAGCGAGTCATTTCCTTGTTTAAAAGGGGAATGAAGAATTGTGAACTTTACGAACTTTTCATGGTTAAATAATTAATTTAATACTTTTTTTATTGTATGAAACTTCTAAATTTCATATGCACTAGAACTATGTATATATTTTTTTACGAACTAATAACGGCATATAACAATGTTCTTTACTATTTTACAGTAATTTTATATATGCGTGTTTAGTCATATATTTAGGTGCAGTTCAAGTAAATTTATGTAATTAATATTCTAAAATCTAAAAAATAAAAAAGATAAAGTTTAGCATAAAAGATTATTAAAGTTTGAATCACAATGAAGAAGTGTGTGATATTAAGTAATCTAAAATTTTTTGAAAGTCTAAATTTAATATCTTAATAGGGTCCGCAGTTTGCAGCTTAATGGCTCTACACTCGGACTGTCTGACCTCTAACTTGGTATTTAATGCCTAACAAGTGCGTTGTGTGTCATTTTATACTAATTACAGCTTGTAGCTTTCCAGGTTTCAAGAGACAAATAACTTTCTTTCAAATTTTAGTCTGTAGTTTCTCATCTTTTAATATATACCTTGTAAAAGCTTTTGAATATCAAAAAATAAAAAATGTATTCTTAATAGGCTAACAAAACTACTTTGCTGGTCCTTGAACTATACCGTTTGTTGCAAAGTGGTCCGTGAACTAGAAATATCCCAAAGTGGTGCCTAGACTATACGTAGGTTACATGAGTGATCCTTCGGTCTCCTTGCCTCCACTAGACAAAAATAGAAATATCACTTTTCAGTTATTACAATTTTTATCTGGTCCTCAAATTTTAGAATTTAATAATGAATAAATTTAATTCTCGTTATTTGCAAACTATTGCCCGAATTTATTTTTTATACAGATATGCATATAATTATAAATGAAAACATATAATCTGTAATTGTAATAAGTGAAAATGTTTAATTGGATCTAAACATTGTTCAAAACTAGGGAACTTGACAAAACGGCCATGTCACCATTGCAACTATAGCCAATGGGCTGTCGAGGAATAAGAAAGTGAAGATTTAATAAAGATTATTACAAAAAAAAAACACACACACACACAAAGCTTTTTTTCATGAAAAGTAAACAACTTTTTTGTGTTTATAACTATTGAGAAAAAGATGTTACGAGTACTAAAATTTGACGCCCTCCCACAAATATTTGTAATATTTTCATATTTAATAATTTACTTTATCTTATTATTTTTTAAGTTAGCATTTTTGTTACCCATTTTAGGGTAGTCCAGTTACGGTGCCAAAATCGTGCATTTAAAACTCCTAGAGTTAATATGTTCTGTGGGCCATAAGAATAATATCCTTAGTATACATACCCAAGTGACCCTCTTAGGTATTATGTGAATGCATGCATATTAGTCAAACTATTATACACATATTCACATTTTATACACATCATGGCAATAAGGAAGGAAAACACTAGCACAATTCTTAATCTTGGCTACCGCACATTAGACAATCTTGTTAAATTTAAGTAACCAGCTATTGCAACTGAAACTTCCTCCAAAAACGGTATTAATCTAGTCATGTATCCCTTGTTTTCTTTGCTTTATTGTCAAGTAGAAACTTAAACTAAACCAAGGAATTTGGTTTCACATCAATAGCTAACCTATGAACCAAGTTATAAATTTTTTTAGTTACAAAATTCTAACCAACTGAACAGTAACTTAGCTAAATTTACAATATCATAACGTTGGCTACAAGACTCCAAATGCAGAAATTCCAAAGCCCAGTTAAACCCCTAGATGTGCTCTAGGTGTGGCCAAGATTTCATATCAAGATTCTTTCTACAGGAGTAGATATAGAACTTTGAGTGCAGGGTCAAAATTCTAGTCATTTTATGACCATTTTTCTCATACAAAATTTCATAAGTGTGAAAACACTTCATTCACAAGGGGTAAGCCCTTAAAGGCTATCCCATACATGTTCAATACACAAAAGAATTACATGCTCTTGCATCTAGCAACTTCATGTGGTCAAAACAGAATTTACAAACAAGCAGCCTATCATTCACACTTAGATAGCTTGTGGACCACATTCACATACATAGCAAAACAACCCTCAAATGTTCACATACTTGTTTCAACTTTACATGTATTACGTGCACATGCATCCATGCACTACATAATTACCACAACTTAGCTAAAACACGCACCCAAGTTACAGGAGAGCTTTGGACACAATACACTCCAGAAACAGGACGTTGGACAGCTGCTGCATAGTACAGTAAGCATTATCACTAAAAACACCAAATGTGCTCCTAAAATCACCAAAATTTTCAGATCACAGCTAGATACATGAAAGTTCAACTACTTGAAATTTCAGATCAAAACTCAAACTGCAATGGTTAGTTTGAATGTTATCTTTCTACTGGACCTGAAATGGGCAGAATTAAGGATAGTAAGTTTCATTGTGAAACTTAGTAAGAGGAATGCTTATACTTTTAAGGTAATGTAACCCTTGGTATCACCTACATCTAAAGACACTAAAAAACAAGAAACACAATACATATATCCAACATATAGCAATCAAATGCAGCAGCCAAACACAAACAACAAACACATGTATGCTATAGCAACAATTAACATTGGTTAGTCCATAAAACATGCAATAAACATAAGCAAATCACTATGGCAGCCTTTCTTAAGCATAAGTTTGGTCTTAGGAGAGTTTTAACTCTAGTTAGTACTAACTTTGAGATCAAGAAACCCTTAAATTCACTGCCATCATTGTGCACTTCACACTAGATCACAAATCCTTCACTAAGTGCACTCCCCTCACTAAGCTTGGTTCATCAAGTTTATCAAGCTCATGGCTCTTTTCTAAGCCTAGCCCTAGCTCCATGGATGTTTGAATAATACAATAAATAGTCCATGAGAGCAAGAGAACTCCTTACCCTGATGGGTATGCCAAAATTGGAGTTTGATCTTAGGTGCACTCAAGTCTTAGCACCAAATAACTTCCAATTGCCCTTTCTTGCTTTCAATTATAACTAATTACAAGCATGGAGGTATGGTGGCTATGGAGGAAGTGTGGAGGTGGAAGGGTTGTGTTTTTGTTGCTGGAAGAGACCAAATGTGGGAGATACAGACAAAGATAACCACTTATAAAGACTTTAGTGCACAAAACACACTTAATTAGCATTAACCATGCTTTATGTCATTTTCCTTGCTACAAGACGATGGTTTCTTAGTCTTAATCTCTTGACCTACATTTGACCATCCTTATATTGCTTTGGCTGCCTTTTCTTGAGTAGGATAACTCCAAAATGTCTCCATTTGACTTAAGTCAAAGACATAGACATCCAAAGGCTACATTATGACACTTTGGTCCTTAAGCCATTTCGTGGTTTTTTTGTCCAAACTTGTCTTCCATAAGCAATTTGATCCTCCAATAGCATTTTCATATCATTCATATCTTTCCCATAACTCGAATTAGCTTTCCCGAGAGTTTTACAATTGAGTACTTAAATTTCTAAAACCTTACAAAAAAAGTCCATAGGTTGCTTGACAAACAAGCAATCCTTAAGGCTTTTCTTGGGGGCCAAGTTACTAACTTAAAAGACACTTTTAAGGAGGTGTTGATCATGCCCTTTACCCCTCACACTTCAATCACTATGGTGAAAATTACACAATACAATGTGATAGCCGAAGGACTATCGCCTCTCTCACCCCGTCCCTTCTGCTGAAAACAAGGTAACTGGAGAGCTTAATGTCACCCGAAGGAGGCACTATCACTGACCTCGGAAGAAGCGAAGTCAAGACGTGTCAAACTCGGGACTTCGCTTCATGCCTCAGGGACTTCAAAAACGTTACCAACTCCCTCGGGGGACCAAGCGGATCGCCTTCGGAGCGAAGGTCTAGCTATTCCAAAACAGGAGAATAGTTGGCCTGAAGGCGGAACCCCCGAGCTAGGGACTTCCCGAACTGGCGGTACACCTGCCAAAGAAGGGCGTCCGTACCAAAGGATGACCTCACCCAAGGGACCTCGGGAATACGGCAGGAGCATTTAAGGAGCCTCTGACATGTCATCCGCAGGCGCTACACGCCGCTTGGAATGGCGGTCTGACACGACCACACCGTCCAGGTCTTGTCACGACCTGTTTCAGACCAAGGCTAGAGGAGCCTGCAAACAGCTACTTGTCCCCTGCGCCCGAAGGTACAGGAAAGATCTGACCGAATACGTGTCAAGATCTGAACGGACTAAACACCCCTATAAATACCAGGAAACAAACCTTGGCAGGAGAGATCGAGGACCAGACCCCCTTTCTTGAGAAAACACAAACAGGCAAGGCCACTAAAACCTTTAGTGCTCCCCCTTTACCTTCTCAAGACACTAACTTGGGCGTTGGAGGCTCCTCCCCGGAAAAACACTCCGGGGACCTCTTAACCCTCTCTTCTGAACTTAACAGGCACGCTCCTCTGGGAAATCTAGGCTCCAGACGTTCTCCCTCTCAGGAAGTCCCTCCAGAAGTCACAATATCACTTAACAAGGATGCCTCGAGGCATCACAATGGTTTTTTACCATTATGCCACACTTTGTAATTCTCTTATTTTTGTGACGTGGTAACAATCCTTCCCCCTAAACATTTTGGTTCTCTAAAATTGCCTTTAGCTTTGGGTATTTTGTAGGATACATTTCAATAAGGTCTTTTTCAGTTTTCTAGGTTGCTTTTCTTTTAGAGTGGTATGACCACTGAACTTTAACCATGGAAATGAACTTGTTTCTTAACCTTCCGGTATCCTTGACTAAGATAGCTATAGGTTTCTCTTCATATGTTAAGTTAGGTTCTGACTGTATGTCTTCCACTACAATAGCTTGCTTTGTCTCCAATAGACACTTCTTAAGTATACTGATGTGTAAAACATTATGAACACTTGACATGCCTAGCGGTAGAGCTAACCTGCATGCTACCTTGCCACATCTATCCAGGATCTCATAAGGGCATATATATCTTGAAGCTAACTTGGTTCTTCTGCCAAATCTGATAGTGCCTTTGGTTTGTGAAACTTTCAGCTAAACATTGTCACCAACCTCAAACTCCAAGTCTTTCCTTATTTTATTCACATAGGTTGTGGTCCTTTCATTGGCCGTCTTCAATTTCTCTTGAATCTTCTTGATCTTGGAAGGAGTCTCCTAAATGATTTCAGGGCCCAACTCTAGCTTGTCTCAGGCTTCCACCCAACAGTGGGGTGTCAAGCACCTTCTTCCATGTAATGCCTTATAAGATGTCATGCCAACGATGCTTTGATAATTATTGTTATAGGAAAATTCCACCAATGACAAGTGTTGGTCCCATTCACCCTTGAAATCCAACACACAGCTCCTGAGCATGTTTTCCAGTTTCTGTATCACCCTTTCAGTTTGCCCATCAGTCTGAGGGTGATAAGTAGTAGTCAGGTGGATTTTTGTACCTAGTGCTTTGTGACAAGCACTCCAAAACTGAGCTATAAATCTTGGATCTCTATCAGATACAATGGAATCCGATATTCCATGTAGTCTTACTATCTTTTGGATATACATCTAAGCCAACTTCTGCAGAGAATTTGTGAATTTCAATCAACATCTTCTTAAGCTCCTAGAAGCTCTTTTCACATTTCTCAGTCCACTCAAACCTTTGACTCTTTTTGGTCAAATGAGTAAGAGCTGAGGCAATCATGGAAAAGCCTGATACAAATCTTCTTTAGTATCCAGCTAATCTTAGGAAACTTCTGATTTCTTTTACAATCTTTGGTCTTTCCTATTCTTACATTACCTTGACCTTTTCAGGGTCTGCCTTAAGGCCTTGTGCATCTATGATGTGTCCTAGAAAAGACACTTCCTTTATCCAAAATTAGCATTTGGATAACTTGGCATAAAGCTGATGTTCCAACAGAGTCTTTAAGAAAATCTTCAAATGATGTTCATGTTACTTTCATCATTGGAATACACTAGGATGTCATCAATAAACACAACCACAAAATTGTCTAAATGTGGTCTGAACACCTTATCCATCAGGTCCATAAAAGCAGCTAGGGCATTAGTCAAACCAAATGGCATGACTGTGTACTCATAATGCCCATATCTAGTCCTGAATGTTGTCTTAGGAATATCCTCTTTTTTTATTGTTAACTAAAAGTATCCAAATCTCAAATCTATCTTGGAGAAGATCTTAACTCTCTTGAGTTGATAAAAAATATCCTCAATCTTAGGGAATGGATACTTGTTCTTGACTGCCAATACATTAAGCTTCTTGTAGTCAATGCATAATCTCAATGATCCATCCTTCTTATTCACAAAGAGCACTGTAGCTCACCACAGTGAAACGCTTGGCCTTATGAGCCCTTTTTCAAGAAGTTCATCAAGTTGTTTCTTGAGCTCATTCATCTGTGTGATAGCCATTCTGTAAAGAGGAATGGATATTGGACTAGCTCCAGGTTGTAGTTTGATCTTAAATTCAATCTCCCTTGGTGGAGGTATACCTAGCAGGGCTTTAGGAAAAACTTGTGGAAAGTCTCTCACTATAGGCATTCTGTCCACCTCCTTATCACAGTGCAATTCATTTAATGCATAACAGTAATCATGCTCAGAAATCACAGGTATCTCATCTTATACCTCTAGTTCCATGTCATGCATTTCATACACTTATTCCTTCAAATTCACTAATGCATGCACTTCACTATCACGCAATGTGATTTTTCTCTTAGCACAATTAATTTTTATGTTATGCATAGTAAGTCAATCCATACCCAGCATTATATACTAGGCATGACCTTAGTTTTTCCTACTACTAGCTCATAATCCTTAGCTAGTTCATTAGTGAAAAGACATTGACTAACTGCTATTTTTACTAAGGATATACTAGGCATGATTTCAGTAGGCAAATTCATAGCATAAAGCAATTTCCTAGCCATTATAGACATAAATGAACCAGTATCAAATAGAACACTAATAGGTACACCATTTAGGTAAATGTTACCTCTTAGTGCTCTTCTTTATTATGATGCCTTTCACCTTTCCACTTAGAACATTCTGCCAGCTCTTTTACACAGGAGGCCGTGGTACTGGAGGAACTGGTCTCTGATATCCCTCCTTAGGTACTGCCTCTCTTGGTCCTACTCCAGTAGGCCTTACTAGACCTTGATCTTCTGGCCTTCTCCCTTGGGCATATGGGCAATCTTTGATCCAGTGATCCATTGTACCACATCTCAGACGTGCTTAAGTGTCAAAATAGTAAGGTTTCTTTCCATGAAATTTCTTGCACTTAGGGCACCTTAGGCTAATGAACTTTCCCTAAACTTTGCCCTCACCACTATAATGGGAATTCTTGGCAATTTCCTTGCCATATAGTGGCTTTTTCTACTTGCTTCCTGTTTGACTACTTTCCCCTGGTCTACTGGGAAAGTACCTAGTCTTATTCTCCTCTTGCTCTACTAATAAAGCCTTTTGCATTGCTTTATAATATGTCACTGGCCCAAATGGCTTTACTGCCTTTCTAATATCTGATCTTAGGCCTCTGACAAATCTTTTTACTTTCAACTATTCCAGTCTATGATACTGAGGAGCATATCTTACTAACTGATTGAATTTGTGCTCATACTTTAAGACATACAAGTTGTCCTGCCTTAGAGCATCAAATTTAGCTTGCTTCATGTCCTTGAGAGCATCACTAATATACTGCTCCTGAAAAAGCTGAGTAAACTTTGGTCAGCTCATCTTTATATCTCTTCCTAGCCTTCTGCCATTCTGGATAGCATATCTATCTTTAGTGCTCATATCTATCTTTAGTGTTTCTCAACCATGATCTTCTTCAATCTCATTCCTGGTGGAGAAATGGTCATAGACTGAGGGATTGGCCTTGGACACCTGGCCAATCTCAGATCTTACTCTTCTTCCTTTAGGATTTATCCTATCTTCATCTTCCACTTCATCAGCTTTATCATTTTTATTTTCCAATCTTCCAAAAGGAACATGTTCAAATGTGTTCCTAGCTTCTTCTTCTGGTTGCTGTCGTACACTCTAAGCTACTTCAGGTATAGCTACTTGGACTCCTTGATGTTGTGCTTGAATTAGTCTTACTAAGTTTTCATTGATTAGAACTAAGTTTCTCTGAAGCCCTAACCAAACCTGAGGCACTTTAGGGTTTGGTGCCCCTTGTTGGCCATGATTCCCCTTTTCTTGTCCATTTCTTTGTTGCCTGGGTTCAGCAGGAGGCCTTAGGGGTGGTTCCCCCCTCCTTCTGGCAACCATGTTTACTTCTTGTTCATGATTTATCATAGAGCATATATAAAGATCATAGGTATTTTAATGGTACATGACACTAGCAGCTGATAAAACTGAGTTCATGTATGTAGCTAACATCCAAATGAAACTATATGTACATGTACAAACCATGCTCTGACCATGCTCTGATACCAACAACTATTACTCACTCTGGGGTAGTCTAGTTATGGAGCAAAAATTGTATATTTAAAACTTCCAGGGTTAGTATGTTCTATAGGCAATCAGAACAATATCCTTAATGTGCATACCCAAGTGGCCCTCTTGGGCACTATGTGAATGCATGCATATTGGTCCAACGATTACATAAATATTCACATTTTATGCACACCATGGTAACAAGGAAGAAAAATACTAGCACAAGTCTTAATCATGGTTACTACAAATTAGGCAATCTTGTTAAGTTTAAGTAATTAATCACTACACCCGAAACTTCCTCCAAAAAATTGTATTAATCTAGACATGTACCATCTATTTTCTTTGCTTTATTATCAATTAGAGACTTAAACCAAACCATGGAATTTAGTTTTACATCAATAGCCCACCTATGGGCCAAGTTATAGATTTTTTAAGTTGGTTACAAAATTCTAACCAAATGAACAGTAACTCATCTAACTTTGTAATGTCATAACTTTGGCTACAGGGCTCCAAATTTAGAAATTCCAAAGCCCAGTTAAACATCTAGATGTACTCTAGATGTGGCCAAGATTTCATACCAAGAATATTTCTACATAGGGAGATATAAAACTTTGAGTGAAGGCTCAAAATTCAAGTCACTTCGTGACCATTTTGTAGATACGAAATTTCATAAGTGTGCAAACACTTCATTAACAAAGGGTATGCCCTCCAAGGCTATCTCATAAATGTTAAATACACATAGGAATTACATGCACTTGCATCTAGTAACTTTATGTGGTCAAAACAGAATTTACAAACAAGCAGCCTATCATTCACACTTAGACAGCCTATGGACCACATTCACATACATAGCAAAACAGCCCTCAAATGTTTACACACTTGTTTCAACTTTACATGTCTTACATGCACATGAATCCATGCACTACATAATGACCATAACTCAACTAAAACACATACCCAAGTTACAAGAGAGCTTTAGACACAATGCACTCTGGAAATAGGATGCTGGACACTTGCTGCATGGTACAGTAAGCACCATCACTAAAAACACCAAATGTGCTCCTAAAATCACCAAAATTTCCAGATCACATCTAGATACATGGAAGTTTAAGTACCTGAAATTTTAGATGAAAAATCAAACTACAATGGTTATTTTGAATGTGATATTTTGGCTCGACTTAAAATGGGCAGATTTAAGGGGAGTAAGATTCATTGTGAAATTTAGTATGGAGAACGCTTATACTCTTAAGGTAATGTAACCTTTGGTATCACATGCATCCAAAAACACTAAAACATAAGAAACACAATACACATATCCAACATATAGCAATCAAATGCAACAACCAAACACAAACAACAAACACATTTATGTGGCACCAACAATTAACATTGGTTAGTCCATAAAACATGAAATAAACATAAGTAAATCACTATGGCAGCCTTCCTCAAGCATAAGCTTGGTCTTAGGAAAGTTTTAACACTAGTTAGTACTAACTTTGAGCTCTATAAACCCTTAAATTCGCTACCATCACTGTGTATTTCATACTATGTCACAAATCTTTCACTAAATGCACTCCTCTCACTAAGCTTGGTTCATTAAGCTCATGGCCCTCTTCCAAGCTTAGCCTTAGCTCCATGGATGTTTGAATAATACAGTAAATAGTCCATGAAAGCAAGAGAACTCTTTACCTTGATGCGTATGCCAAAATTGGAGCTTGATCTTAGGTGCACTCAAGTTTTAACACCAAATAGCTTCCAATTGCCTTTTCTTGCTTTCAATTGCAACTAATTGCAAGCTTGGAGGTATGATGGTTGTAGAGGAAGTGTGGAGGTGGAGGGGCTGCATTTTTGTTGCTGTAAGAGACAAAATCTGGGAGATAAAAACAAAGATAACCACTTATAAAGACTTTAGTGCACAAAACACACTTAATTAGCCTTAACCATGCTTTAAGTCATTTTCCTTGCTACAAGACTATGGTTTCTTAGTCTTAATCTCTTGGCCCATATTTGACCATCCTTTTCTTGATTGGGATAACTTTGAAATATCCCTATTTCACTTAAGTAAAGGACATAGACATCCAAAGGCCTACACTATGACACTTTGGTCCTTAAGCCCTTTTGTGTTTTTTTTATCCAAACTTGTCTTCCATAAGCAATTTGATCCTCCAATAGCACTTTCATATCATTCATATCCTTCCCATAACTCTCCTTGGCTTTCCTTGAGAGTTTTGCAATTGAGTACTTAAATTTACAAAACCTTACAAAAAAAGTCCATAGGTTGCTTGACAAACAAGCAATCCTTAAGGCCTTTTTTTTAGCCAAGTTATCAACTTAAAACACTTTTAAGGAGGTGTTGATCATGCCCTTTACCTTTCACACTTCAATCATTATGGTGAGAATTACACAATATAATGGTTTTTTACCATTATGTCACACTTTGTAATTCTCCCATTTTTGTGAGTGGTAATGACTTCAATATTTATTTTTATTTAAATTTTCTTTATTTACATGAAAAAAGTGAAGGATAAAAGTGGCACTAACACACGTATATTCTCATATTTCTTAACTTTATGCTAAATCCAAATATTTTAAAAAATTTTGGATGATGAAGGAAGTATTTATTTATTTTACTGGTAGGTTCCAAATCTTTTACAATGTTGCTAGAAAACCTAAATTTTTATCTTATTACTATTAATTCTATATGTGGCAGTTGTTCAACTGACTCCCCCGGCCTAATCCTATTGGTATAGATACCTACATGCCAAAAGTAAGTCTTCGACTATAGTATGAAAATTTAATCGTAGTAGAATAAAGTTAAGCAATATTTTGGGCTCGGGCCATATGAACGTATAAGTAGATTTTAGGAAAGCTTTTCTTTGAAAAAGGACAAACTCAACTCGAGTCTGGAATAGTCGGAGTTTAATGTGGCTATCAATTACCAAGAGGTCTTAGACTGAAAAAAATTTTAAACTTGATATTTAGCATTTACAAGATATCTTTTTAGAAATATTAAATGAGAATATTTTGTTTTAAATAAATAGTAAATTTTTATTATCAGACTAGGAAATTGAACACTCACCGCAACAATAAAAAAAAAGTAATTTTGTCAAATTTAATGGGTAAATAATTTTGTAAAAAAAATTATATTCATTTAAATTTATTTCTCTTATTTTCTTTGCAGAGTCGTATTATATTTTAGACATTTACTTAGTAGAGTTTTATATAGAAATAAAGAAACAACTATTTAAGGTTTTTGAATTTTTTTTACATTATGTGAAAAGAGTTACAATTTTAATACTAAAAATACCCAACTAAGATCATGTTAGCCTTGATCCACTAAAGGCCTACAATTGGACCGAATTCATGTGCAAGATTGTTTTGGCCAAAATCCAAATAAAAAAAAATCATAACTAATCGAGGTATTTAATATGAAAGGATTCCTACAAGGAATAGAATCCCTCATTAATTACACTTCTAGAGATCCACGTTTGGCTCCCATGTCTATAAAAGGAGACCTTCACAACACATCCAAGGTATCCACAAAATACCCTACTTTCCTAACTACTTTGCCCATTATTCAGATAGCTAACTTGATCATTAGAAGGTTTTCCTTGGATACACACTATCTTTAGTTGTAGGTGCACTAGTCCTGGTTTACTTGGGTCATCACAAATAGGTCAAGTTCGACCATTCCTTTTGCAAGCATGTTTATCAGTTTGCATCGTTTCTGGGAACGACGGTGATGAGATCTTGATGCATGTAGGATTAACTGAATAAAGAGAATGTCAATTATGGCGAACAAAGTCTCCCCAAGCAAGCAGAGACTCATTGGGCCCAAGGGGCCAAAAGAATGACCATTGAAGTGAAAGCCTTTATTGTGCCCTGATAAAGACCCAACCAAAGGAAAGACTCCTGTAGCCTTTGATGATAATCAATTTCTAAGCTCTCTGGCATGATTTATTCAAGAAGTGTAAGGCTATTATCTAGTAGGAGTCGAAGAAAATAGTAAAAAGTCACTTTAGCCCGATAACAATTAGGCTTCCTCTATAGAACTAGCCACAAGTGTTTGGTTTATTTGGACGGGATAGAACTAATCAAAATAAGCATGATCCTTAAGAGGTTGGACCATATGGAAGAGCGTTTGAAAGCCGATGATCATCTTCTTGAGCAACATTCCCCGGTGGTCACAGATATCAGTTATAAGTGGGTGTAGCCGTCAACACAAGAGGTCAACAACGCGTTGACCCCTAATAGTTTCAGAATAGATCTATATGAAAGACTCACAGACTTTATCAATTACTAGAAGAGATACATCACGTCCATGAGGTTGGAGAGGGCCACATATGTGGTTATGTGCAGGGCCTTTAGTTTCACTTTGTCAGTGGTGGCTATAACTTAGTTTGGGAAGATTAAAGGCTGTTAGTTTCAATCAATTTGACATTTGTCCTAAACCTTTATACGATATGAAAAGCCCGTGCTAAAAAATTTTAGTCATGCTTCTCCTAAAATGGTAACCAGTGTTTTCAAGATAAGGCAAGGAATAAATAAGTATTTGAAGCACTGTATAAGGAGATTCAATGTAGATGTGGTCCTAGTTTATGGCCTCTCTTTTTGGATGCATCTACTAGCCATAACCTAAGGATTGTTATGGGATTCAAGGTTTGCATGGGATCTACATAAGAATCCCATTTAAAACATTAAGGAATTCCTAGATAGCCGACCCATTATATGCGTGTAGATGAGCTCAAGAAGTCATACACCCAAAAGATGACCTTGAAGGAGTAGCAATAACAGCCAAAGGACAATGGCCCTATTGAGGAAAAAAGGTTAGGAATGAGGCTATGCCCTTATAGGATTTGAGGGCCAATAATTAAAATGCCTTGGAAAGGTAAAACAAGGTAACAAAATGGACCTAGCCCTTGCCCCTAAAGGCAGCCCACAAGAAAAAGAAGTAATGCAGCTAACATAGGGAAAAAGCCAAAAAAACTAAGGACTGTTAGGAGTTGCATTACTTCATTAAGGAACTTGACAAGGAAGATGACTTAAAAGGAATGTATTGCTTGTTTTGCTTCCTTGTGCCAAGGGCTAGAGGACATGCCATGGAAAAGAGACGACAAAATAAAGTCTCATCATGTATAAAGGTTGGAAAAGCCACGGTTCCCCAACAAAGGAGAAGAATACAGGAACCCAAGACCTGCCACAAGCATCATTCATATGATTAAAAAGGGAATCATCATTGTTGCAGAAGAGACAAGCCAAAGAGATAGCCTAATTAAAGACCGCGAAGTCAAGGAATATCTTGACCAGACTCGATCGATCATTAGTAATCTTCCCTCATATTGGTTTTATCTTAATAACAACTTGTATAAATAATTTTGATGTGGAGAGAGTATATCTAGACACCAGGGCCTACCCAAACATTTTGTTTTCTTCCTTACTAGACAAATTCAAGATTAAGAAGTTTTATTTAGCCCCTGTTTTAGGGCCAACCTTTGTGGTAAAAAAAGATGAAATCTTTACCTTAGGTATCATTAAGCTTTCACTAATTCTAGTGGGGACCCTCTTAAGATAGAGCATCATTTGTTAATTTTAGCCAATGAATTCTTGGTAATTGACGTCCATCCTTATTCAATGCTTTACGTAGAAGGCATTTTAGTACAATTTCACATATAGTTAGTTATAAAATGGCTCATATTCATGACCACTGTAGTGGTAGCCATCATTTTTATTGATCAAACCTCAATTCAAAAAAGTTTTATTACTAGCCTGAAGAGGCCCTCAAGCACCCATAAGTTACTGCCACCCAAAGATTTAAAGAGAATGAAGGAAAAGACCCTGATGAAAGATAGGGCCAATTTACCTATCTCTAATGAGTCTGAGAAGGTAGAGTTAAACCTCAACCACATGATCAAACTACGCAAAGGCCTTCCCTAAAGGGTAAAAAGTCCATTTTTTGAATTTTTTAAGCTAATGTTGATATTTTCTTATGATCTCTTAGTGGCATGGCAAGGATAGACATCAAGTTCATCACTCATAAGTTACAAGTTAACCCATCGATCGGCCAGTACAATAAAAAAAGAATATGACATCAAGAGGCTCATTAAGACTTGTATCATATATGAAGTCTAGCACCCCAAAATGGTTAGCCACATGGTGTTCAACAATAATGGTAATAGTAACTATAAGATATGCAGGATATGTATGGACTACACGGATTTGAATGACACCTACCCTAACAATCCCTATCTTCTGCTATCATTAACCAGAACATCAGTGCTAAAATAAAATTCAAGGTCTTAACCTTCATGAATGTATTCAATTAGTACCATGAAATCATGATGGACCCCAAAGATGAAGAGAAAATAACCTTCACGATAGGGAAAATGGTTTATTGTGACCAACATATGCCTTTGGGTTGAAGATCATAGGGACAAGTTACTAGAGGTTTATGAATAAGATTTTCTTAGATCAGTTGCACTGTAATATGAAACTTTATATGGATGACATGATCATGAAGATCAAGGCCTTGGAATAACATTTTGATGATTTAAAGAGGACATTCTAGTGCATAAAACAGTTTAACATGTGCCTCAACCCAAAATAGTGTCTCTTTTGGGTTAGCGTAGGAAGTTCTTAGGATATGTGTTCTTTGAAAGAGGGATCGATGGGAATCATGGCAAGATCAACACTATCCTAAAGATGCCAGACCCCCAAGGACAAGAAAAACATCCAAAAATTGCAAAAAAAACTTATAGCCCCTGGACGCTTTGTCTCATAATTTAGTAATAGGTCTGGGCCCCTCTTCAAATTCTTAAGAAAGGGTTAGAGTTTGAATGGATAAAGGAATGCATGGTGATTTTTGGCCATATCAAGGAATACTTAAAGTAGTTACTAACACTCAAACAACCATGACTTAGATACTCTTTGGTTTTGTAGCTTGTTATAAGTAAGGGGTTGGTCAATATGGCCTTAGTTAGGGAAGAAAGGAAGAAGTAGTGGCCTATTTACTTTATCAGTAAAATGTTGCAGAAGGCAGAGTCTAGATATCTCTTGCTCTAGATAGTAAATTTCTTGTTGTTCATAGCCTTAAGGAAGCCAAGACCATATTTTCAGATGAACCTTATAGTCATTGGGATGGGGTTAATGTTGAAGGATGTTTTACAGCGATTAGACAACTTGTGTAAGTTGACCAAGTGATGCATCGAGTTAGGAGAGTTTGACATTTAATATGAGCCACAATGGGCTCTAAAAGCCTAAGTATTGGCAAATTTTATTGCTAAAGTGACACTGTTGGATAAAGCCCTCATCGCTAAGAGCTAAAGGGACACATCCTCCCTGGAATATATATAGACAGTCAAAAAGGAACCACCAAGGATCAGGGGTAATTCTTAAAAGGCCATTGGGTATAGAAGCAGTGCTAAAAGCCAGATTCTGATTTCTAGTGACTAACCAAATGGCGGAATATTTAGGCTTTCATTACTAGATTGAAGATAGCTAGCCAAGCGAGGTAAAATGTTTACTAGTTTATAGTGACTCCTAACTTGTCATTAATCAAGCAAATATGACGGTAGGTGTGAAAAACTTTATATTTTGTAAGTATTTTATCTTAATTAAAAAGTTGATTAAGTTATTTGACCATGCGCAACTTAAAGAAAATGATCAAGTTCATTTGTAAGCATTCATGGAAAGGGTGGAACAACTCTAAAATGTGAAGGTAAAATTCAAAAAAATCCAAGTGGAGGGGATGGTCCACATGAAATCCTTATTAACTGGAAGAAAACATGGATATGGTGCCTTAAGTTTAACTGGGATAGTTCTTTGACAATAAGTAAAGAAGTCAGGCAATGTGTCTTTAAGTTGTTAGAATCCTATGACTATAAATTGCAAAAGAATTATCATTTGGATGACCCATGCCCCTATTATACACAAGATGTAAATCCTTTTGATGAAATAAAGTCTAAGTTATAATGGAGTTGACAATAAGGATTAAACTATCTTGCTTCATGCTTCTTCCCTAGTTGCTCCATGAAGCCTTGAATAGCCTCATTTTCTTTATCAATAGTAGCTACCCTTACTTGATACGCCCCAATGGTTGTAGATTACTTCTACACGTTCCCATTATATATCGTACCAATCTCATTAAGGATTCCACTTATTGCTTGAAGGAGTCCCTTTTTTTCTTCATCTCGAAATGATCTCTGACTTGCTTTACCAAGGAGTCCCCCTCATTCTAAAGCTTTTTAAGGAAGGCTGCCACCTTATTAAGACAGTTGCCTTAAAAAGTGCTCTATTAGGAGATGGTGATGGTCACCAACAACACCTGCAAAGGAAAAGTGTTAGTAAGGTTAACAACTTGAATTAGAGTCTAAGTAAAAAAAATAAAGTTTCCTAGGGTTTACTTACAGTAAGCTGGAAGCGACGGACACCAAAACCACATTGCCCCCACAAGGAAGGTGACCCAGATGGTGATGATACCTCAGTAGGCAAAGCACTTCTAGGATCCGCTAGTGCAGATCCCCGTCTTCTTCTAGGATAGGCTTCCCTAGTGGACAACCCACATGGGTTCAAACAGGGTCTCCTCCGAGATTCCTTTATCATCCATCCACTTTTATCGAGCCTCCACTAATTTAGCTATCAAAGCCTCAAGGTGGAAGTAGGGGCCTAACTGATCCTTGAGGGA
Organism: Aquilaria sinensis; assembly: GCA_005392925.1. Classification (NCBI taxonomy): domain Eukaryota; kingdom Viridiplantae; phylum Streptophyta; class Magnoliopsida; order Malvales; family Thymelaeaceae; genus Aquilaria; species Aquilaria sinensis. Next base: position 72,038 of record SMDT01000697.1, read on the forward strand.
ATGACCACTCAATAGTAGGAGTTGTCAGTTAGGGAGAGGTAGGCCCTTACTTAGGGGAAAGAGCTACCCTTTCCTCTTCTCAACCCTTGAAGGCCTAGAGGCTTCTATTACAAAAAAGAATATAAAAAATAATTAAGGTCTTAAGAAAAATGCTAAGGCAAAAGACTACAAAATCAAGCGAGTAAAGTTGAAACCTTACAAGGAACTAGATCAATCCAATTCGAAGTTGCCTCTTCTTTATAGGGCCCTTCCTCTGCAGGCTAACTCCAGAACTTTATTTCTTTAATGCATCATCTCAGGCTCTTTTTTCTTTTTAAGGCCACTTATTGATAGTAGCGCAACCTGTGAACCAATAGTGGTTAAAGGTGTCAGAAGTAAAAGGGGAGTGGTTAACAAGAGGCCAACAATTCCTTTGATGTAGCTATTAAGAGGTATGCCATTATGGGTGATGCAAACTACACCTTTTAAGTCTCATTAAGTTATTTCAAAGGCCCTTTCTTTTGCTAAGGAAAACAATAGCACATATCATGCTTGCAAATAAAATGACATGGTTAGTAAGTAAAAACCAAGGTATATAAAGTAAAAAAAAAAAGACCTATTTACACCTTGGTGACAACTTCAAGGTCTTTTATCAGTGAACTTTTCACCTTAGGGACCCGGTTAAGGGAGTAATTTAAATGAGCCTAGATAACCATAAAGAGCCAGAGCGTCATCTAGTTGAACTGATGGTAGGGAAATGAGAGCAGCTTTTCATATTTCTGATTCATTAAGACCCTTCTAGCCAATAAAGGTACCCTTGGTAAATCCTCACATTCTCTAAGTTCTTGATCAATGGGGGTCATTTATAGAGCTCATGTTGAGGCGATCAATCTAATGGTAGGAGAATTGTATGTAAGGCCATTAAGGGTAAAAAAGAATTGATCTTTCCACCTCCCATAGGAGTCCTTGCTGATAGTGAAGGTGAAGAACCAGTTGCTTCCTTAAGGAGTTTAGACCAAGTAGAAGTAGCCTAAACCCAAGCCTACTATAAGGGTGTAGAAATGAAGGAGGGTCTTAAGTATCGGGGCAACCTCTGCTGTGTGACAAGTAAGGATGAAGGTACTTAGGTGGATGAATGAATTGGGGGCAAGCTAAGAATGAGACAATTAGTAATGGTAACAAAGGTGGTGAATGAGGGGATGAAGGGAAAATTGAGGCCAGCCTAAAGGTGAACTGGGTAGATGAAAAGGTAATGTTTTTTAGGTTTGTGGCTTGGTAACCAAAGGATGATATGTAGGCCCCAACCTTTACTGGCATGTAGTTGTTCTATATGTCAATCCCCATGGTCTCTATGGTGAGCATGTTGGAGATGGATGCCACCTCTCTTAGTCACGACACCACCGCCATGAGCTTATTGCCTGGCTATAACTTATAATTTGCAAACGCGTTCTCTTTTAGAAATTTATGGACCGTTTGTGAGAAAATAAATAAAAGGTAGCATTATTGGTGTAAGGAATGGTGGCTAGCCATTGGATAATGGCAAAGAAGAATAAAATAAAGGAAAAAATTACAAATTATAAGGAAGAAGATGAGTAAATTACTTTTAGAGTGAGGATTCCGACAAAAGACTAAATTAAGGGGATGTGGATGGAGTATCGTCAAACAGTGGTGGAGGAAAAAAGAAGAAAACACTAAGGAGTAAAAGGCTTTAGGAGTATTTTAACAATAGCAAGGCAGTGAAAAATGGGGGGAAAGGTTAAAGGGATGTACCTATAACCCAATGGGTTCTCTTTATCTCCCACGTGTCACTAACCACAAGCACACTATCATGATGGTGGTGTAACATAAGCTCGAATCTCGTGCACATGCTGGCCTGATGAGGCCTGTATTAATTAGGTGCGCTTTCACCTTTAGAAGTTGTTTCCTCACTCATGGGCCTCAAAAAATGTAAGAGCCTATATCCTACTTTTTTTAGGGCAAGGACATATTGACACCATGTTGGGCCTAATCTATTAGAACCCAACAATTAGACCTAGTTCATGTGTAAGACCAGTTTGTCCATAATCTTAATCAAGGAAGAATCAAAATTAAATGAAGTATATAATAAAAGAGAATTCCTACAAAGAATGGAACCCTCATTAATTACACACTAAATGGAACTCCAATGGCACATCAAAAGTTTGCACAAATTATCCTACTTTCTTATCTACTTGCCCCACTATTTGGGAGCTAACTTGACTATCAGATGATTTTTTCTAGAGACACACTTTGAGGCTCTAACATTGTTTTTGGTCGCAGATACACTAGTCAGGATTCACTCAGGTTATCACAAGGAGGTTTGACCCCACGAATCCATTTGATAGTTTGGCTATCAGCAACTTTTAGGAATTGTGTTATCTCCATCCTTAGAATTAAAACAAAATTTAAATAATGTGATTAATTACTATCGTCCCATTATGTTTATTCATTGCTCATTACAAAGATAATCTGATTTTTTAAAACCAAATTAAAATAATTTAATAAAATTAAGGATAACGAAGGATATTTCCTCCAACACATAATGGAGGGAAGGAGACGATAATGATAGTTCACATACCATTTTAAAATAATTTAATTAGTTTAGGGACCATTTTACAATAGAGGGTATAGTTCAGAAACACGGTGCAATTTAGCCTCCATAGGTAATCATCCCACATTTTTCTCTAACTCTAACTTAAAAGTATTCATTTTACCAGTTCTTTAGTTATTTATCAACTTATTTAACTAATTAAAACAATTTAAAAGACAGGAATTTAGTCTTTCATTAATATAGAACGTCCATGCCAATGCTAGTTTTTACACTTATCTAAGGTCACCTAAAATTGTTCAGTGAACTTATACACTACCAAAATAAAATGACTTAATTACTCATATTTGTAATTTGATCTTGAAAAAGGAAACAATTATGAAATTAAGTGACGAAACTTGTATATGGAGCATTTATCTATGCGTACGTGCTAAATGTTGTTGATCCAATTGACAATTCCCTTGAAATTCTCGTTACCCGACGAACGCGCACACCTAATCGTAGTTCAATCAGGAATGTATTGTTTCGCATGGCCGCCCAAGACACAGTGACAAGCAAATTGGAAAATCACAACTTTTTTGTACATGCCAAAATAGTGTGCTTCGATTGCTTTCGAGGGATGAAGTTTCCAAGACACAACCTTGCTTTGTCAATGAATTAAGGCTAGCTGTAGCTTTGTATCTGGAAGTATTGATCTAGACGATAAGGGTGGGCTATTGGGGTTACAGGGAACCAACCGTTAAGCGGCAATCATCGAGTTCAGCTACGCTACACCGCCGGTAAAAGCATTTCTACCAGAAAACTGACCCTAATCCTACCAATACCATTGGCCGATCAATGTAGAGGAAAAGCAACTAGAAGAAGCAGTAGCGTCTGAGGACAAACATCTCTCCTGGCAAAGGCAGATGTATGTTTAAAATATGGGACCCATTTTCCCAGAAAAATGTTAATATGGGGTATATAATTAAGCAATTTGATCACTTTAAATTTTTTAAAGGACCCTTATAGTTTTTATAATATTTAGTACAACACAATAATATGTCCTTCTTACCTCATGAACGATAGAAAATTTGTCAATCTTTCATTTACGCTGACATTTAAAATAATGGAAAAAATTATATATTTGCCCTTTTACTTGTATACATTTCTGTATCTAGGCCTTTTAACTTTTTTTGCCACTCCTTTTTTTCTTTTTTTTTTTTTTCATAGGCACTTTTTTTTTTTTAATTCAAAAAAAAATTGTGAAGCAAGATAAAATTAACAAGCTAAGTAGAAAGAGTATATAGGGGCTAAAAGGAGGTTTTTGTCTCTTACATTATATACAATATGAATATCCCGCACATCTTCTTCATAATTTATATATTTTTTTAGTTATTCGATTAGCAACAAAAAAAAAAGTAAAATTATAGCATCTTTCTAATTTTCTTCTAGAAAATATTTTTCATCATTACATTATTGTACGTACAAATTTAATAAGCTACATTGTTCAATGTTAGAATTTAATAGTTATATTTGTATACCGACCCACCTTTATCAAAATTCTTGATCCACCACTGACTCCTGGTCCTCATACTCGAACTCTCAAATTGGCGAAGCACTAGACTTTTTTGGACCCTAAGGACGATGACGACGCAATTGATAGTGCCTTTTCCTTGAATTCCAAGCGACCAATGCTCATGGAGGCCTTCACCCGTGACCCAATTCATCCGCCCTTCAGCCCTCTCCAACCACAACCAAAAGTTCTCCCTTCTTATTCGGGATTACTTTTTGCAGTCTCAGCATTACTTGCATTTCTTTAGTATTTAAGCCAGTTCAAGAAGTTATTAATGGAGGGATCAAGTGTGACTGACAAATTTCCTTTTGAACTTTTTTATATGAATGCACATCTTGCAGGTCTGATTTATGAAAAATTTGAATGAAAATACGTTTTCTTTTACCATTCTGAATTGGGACACTAGAAAACATATGACTCCTAATAATTTCTATCACCTCATTGACCCATCACAAATTGAACCATTCTTTTCAATCAGCCTTTGATGTGTGTATTGTACCCATTAATTAACATTAAAACTGGAACAAACACCATTTGTCTTGTCATGCTAAGCCTGAGTTGGCTCAGGACTTCCATCACCGCCATCATCGCCATCATCGCCAGGGGCTTCAACACCCTGGCTTCGAACAAAAAGATAAGGACCGCAACAATATACATTGTTCTGTACGCAACAATCTTCTTCGGTGCTAGCACTTGGGTAGTTTTGCTGACAATATAAATGGACTTCCATATAAGCACCTGCAGCTTCGCAATTGATTTGATCTTCTTCAAACGGAACATATTCAGTGCACATGTTGTATAACGTCTTCTCGCAGACTATACTCACTGTTGTTTCTAACAGCAACAAAATTTTAAAACAATGAAAAGAGTTAGAACAACAATTTTTTAAAACTCATTTCCAAATTTAAAAAAGGTGGAGATTCTTAAAAATCACTCGGGAAGAACATGTTTCTTCTTTGAAAATATATAGCATTATTTCAAAGAACCAACAAAAACTTAAAGCCATCAAGTGTCACACACTTTTACCTTGGCAAAGCGATGAAACTACTGTTGTGCTTAATATGAATATGCGTTGTGAGAGAGAATGATCTAAAAGCCGTAAATAAAAACACTTAAAAATATAGAAGAAAAGGAATAATGAAAACTAATACATTAGAATAAATAAGGACTTTACGATTTCTTGCTGTCGTCTGAAAAACTCCGGTGAGTCATTCCAATAGCAAGCTGTTGCAATAAAATCTGATCACTGCAACCAACTATTGGAAGTTGGAGCTTCTTTTCACTCCATCTCACATATGTTTGGTTTTATATATACTCATGCAACTGGTATACCAGACATGTAAATATGAAAAGATGCTTAAAAGAATAGCTCTCATTGTATAGTTCTGCTTTCCTTCCTAATCAAAGCCTTTACCAATAGGTGAGTTTCAGCCTCCTAGAATCTAAATTGGGTCATCAACATTTGAGATATTGGGTTCAAATGAATATTTAGTTAAGATGAACACTAAACATTTAAGCAAATACATATCACTCCAAGATGGATACAAAATTTCCAAAACATTGGCGACCAATTTGGTCATCAATAGGCTGCTAGTTGGCTGACAATCAATTGCTAAGGCTCCCAAGATAACTTTTTCCTTGACCTATCACCGACCAATTCGCAACTAAAAATTCAGTTCCCATTTTAGGTCAAAATTTTACATTTCTGTTGCAGTGTTTTACTATATATCATTTTTTGGAAGACTACTTTTGATCCTAATTCTTTTACAATTTTTCTACTTTAGTTCTAAAACTTTACAAATTTTTATTTGAGTTCTAAAGCTTACAAAACGTGCAAACAGTTAGTTCTAAACCATTAGCCACCAATTTTTAGGTTAATTTTAAGACTAATTATTTTCTGAAAGTTTTATAACTCAAATAGAAATTCACAAAGTCTTAAGACTTAAACAGAAAAATTGCAAAAGATTCAAAATTGAGAGTACTCTTTTCCCCTCCAACTTGAAAAGTGTTTTTTTAGAATTAAAATTTTATTATAATTTTCTTTGTTTAAGTAGTTTTCTATTTATAAATTTTTATGTTTTTCAATTTTTTTTAGAAAAAAATCTAAATATATATATTTTTTGTAAAAAGAAAAATTCAAAATTTTTTTGAAAGATTGTAAAAGAGGATTAAAATTTTCAAATAATAAAAGAAATCTCAAAATAAATATATTTAGTCATTAAAAATTAATCTCCAACAAATTTATATAGAAATAATAAGAAGCTTATTAATAAGTATGGAAATTTTTCAAAAGGATAATCACAATAAGATAATAGCTTCACAAAACTTGAAAAGAATATTAATGGGACCTATTAAACAAGAAAAAAAAATTTAGGCCTACATGTTAATAATTTAAATGATGAAAACAAAAACATCCTCCATAAAGTGTGATTTTTTATCATTTGATGTATAAAAAAAATATTGTATCTTCTTTGATAAAATTGAAAAAGAAAAGATTTGTTTTTGTTCATTATAAGAAAGTAGAGGAGCAATTTTAAAAACATTTAAAAGAAAAACAGTGAAAGACAAATTAGTATTTTACCAAAAGATTTTGAAACGCTAACAAAACAAAAGTCAAGGGATGAACCACTTTCAATCCAAAATTTTTTACAACCTTTCTATTTAAGTTTAAAATTTTATGAATTTCTATTTAAGTCCTAAAATTGACAAAGCATGTAAACAGTTAGTCTTAAATCGTTAGTTACCTATTCTGGGGTTAACTTTAGAGCTAACTGTTTACATGTTTTGCAAGTTAAATGAATCAAATGGAAATTTACAAAGTTTTTAGGAATTAAATAGGAAAATTGTCAAATATTTAATCCTGAAAGTGATCTTTCTTTTATCACTTCATATAGAAGTGAAAAGTTTCAGGCTAGAGACTTACCGGGATATAAAAGAAGACAGAAGAGGATGACAATTTGGGCAAAGATCAGAAACTTTAGAAGACAAACCCTGATGTTGTTCATTCTAGCAATGTTGTAGCTACAATTATGAAGGTAGAGAAATCTCAACAAAGAACGAAGATATTATAGAAAGATAATTATCAAATTTTTTGAAAGAGTTTACCTCATATTCGCTCAATCCCTCTTATTGTGGCTAGTTAATGAAATCCTCAATTCTCCTCTACTTCAGATAGTGTTTGATTGAAAAAGGCAAAAAGCCACATATGTATATATGATTGTGCTCACACGTGTGGACAAATTTAATATTATTGCTACATTATACCACTTAATTGATGCTATAGTGTTGTTCTCACCATGAACGTTTCATTTAATCAAATTAGCCACTGGGTTAGTTTAAAAAAAAAAAAAAAGACAACGAATCATTTCATTGTTTAGAAAGGAAATGAAGAATTGTAAAATTTACAAACTTTTCATGGTTGGAAAATGGCAAACATATTTGTAATTTGATCTTGAAATGGAAACAATTATGAAAATTAAGTGATGAAACTTGTATATTAAGTATTCATCTATGCATACGTGCGTAGTGACGATGTTGATGAGATTTTTCCAATTGATAATTTCCTTGAAATTCTTCCTATTCGATCATAAATGTATTTTTTTAGTACAGCTGACCGAGACATGCAATTTAATAACAGCGAGAGGCAAATTGGAAAATCCGTGCCCATTGTACATGCCAAAATAGTGTGCTTCGATCGGTGTAGTTTCAAGACACAACCTAGCCTTGTCTGACGGATTAACGCAGCTATAGCACTGTGTCTAAAAGAATTAATCCAAAATAAGGACTGTGAGCAACATGCTGGAAAATTCATACTTATTGTACATGCCAAAATGGTGTTTTTCCATTGCTTTTAATGACGTAGTTCCCAATCCCATAAAACAAACTTCCCTTGTTAAACGGGTCAAGCAGGCTAGTTGTAGCTTTGTACCTGGAAGTATTGATCCAAATAAGGATAGTAGGCCATTTGCCGCCTCACCAAAAGAAAATTAGGTCTTATTGATGGATTTAATCATTTGGTAATTTTGTATATTCACCGTTGAATTGCCAACGAATTGTAGTTCATATATTTATGGGTGGATTTTTCAATTACCCAAAAATTTGTTGTTAAACCTATAACAACTTTTCATAATATAGAGAACTCAAACATATAGAGTTACCAACGGGGTTTATTGACAGATCTTGCATTATTAATAAATCAGGATTTCCAACGAAAAAATTTCTAATTCTCAAGTTTTTGGAAGTTTCAAACGTGCTAAGCTAAAAGAATAAATAAATCTTTCCAATGGCCTCAGCATTAGAAATATTTTCTTAAGCCCCTTCAAGAAAAGGTTTCACTGGGTTAACCCATTGAAATTTCATTTTATTTCAATTGATAATTCAGTTTTTTTTAATTTGGATAATTTTGAAAATTTCAAGAAAAATATTCTGTTGGCCAAATTAAATGTAATTCCATTTCAAATAGCTAAACTAGGTGCTGAGGAATGGTTTTGTAATTTGTAAACTGGCACTGTAATTTGGCGGCCTCAACCACAACCAGAAGTTCTCCCATCACATCGGAGCTATGTAGAGGTATGCCATTACTTGAACAACTGCATGGGCCTAAATTATTTTATTAAAATTGCAATTAGTATGAATTTAATTGCATCTCACACTTGCCCACTTTCATTGTTGGTAGATCAGATGATAGTTGCTATGGGTACTCCATATTACAAGTGCAAATTAGTGTATGGACACCTCACTGGATATATAACATACTTGATCATGTAAAGAATGCCGAGGAGTATGTAATGCGGATGACAAGTGGCAAGGACACTAAAAAATTATACTACAAGACTATCATTGGGCTTAATGAGGGGATCTTTCTAGAGCTGAAAGTTCACCACCTCACAAAGGGGAGCAGCAACATGTTGTAAAGGCTTCAATCAACCCGGCTAGTTATTTTCTTGGGTAAAATCCAAATATGGCCCTCTAACTTTAAGGGTTATCCTGAAGTGGTCTCTTAACTCTAAAAGTAACTATTAAAGTCTCATAATTCAACTCGTGTGTCCTATTTTGGTCCCTACTGTCACTTTAGTCGTTATCTTAGACAGAATTTTCCTACATGACACTTTCTACTCCTATGATGGGTCCCAAATTACCATGTGGATAACTATACTAAAGAAATAAAAACTTTAAGTTAAAATTGACACAAATAAATAATTATAAAGACTTAAATTGTCAATTTCCCAAATTCATCTTATTCTTTACATCAGACGGCTTTACTCTCCTCTCCTTTATGCGTTCCTCCCAAATTCATCAGGCAACATTCTCAATAGCACTGTCCTTCACTCTCTCAGCTTCCATCAGCAATTGCCTTTTTCTTCAAGTCGTGAGTAATTAGGAGGCGATGAACCCACACGGTATAGTGAACCAAATAAACTCACTATCAAATTGGCTATAATTGGAGAAGATTTTGGGGGGATATGAACTGAAGAGGGCGGACGCAACGACAATTGGGAGATGGGGAAATGGATGCAAACGAACAGATTGAACCAACGAGGACGAACAAAGACGGATGAGGATGGATGCGTAGAGAGACGAGGACTAACAGATGAGGGTGGACGAGGACAGATGAGAATCAATGAGGACAGACTCATTGATGGACAGACGATGAGATGGTGGCAGGCGTAGACAATAATGGCTAATGGTGAAAGTTAGGGAAGGGGAGGAAATTAGGGTTATCAACCTTTTAAGTCTCTAAAATTATTTACATGTGTCAATTCTAGCCTGAGATTTATTATTCTTTCAGTCTTCTCACTTATTGCTAGAAAAGATGATGTCATGTGATACTTTGGGTGCCACGTAGGCAATTTCAGTCTGAAACATAATTAATTGAAGCAATTTACCAACGTGTTTGTTCCTCATTTGCCACATAAGCAATTGCCACATAGGCAATTTGCCAACATATATATTCCTCATCTGTCATATCTTCATCGTAATCTTTTCTCCATTGCCCTTTCTCCATCATTTTTTCACTGCACCTTAATCTTCTAGCTTGTTGCGGACGATGTGATGAGTTTGGTTGTAGATCCGTTTGCTCATGGTTTGTTGTCACCTTGATCCAGTTGTTGTAGATCCTAGTTTGGTTTTATAGATCCATTTGTTTGTAGTTTTTAAATTTCGTGCTTGATTTTGTAGATTGGGTTTTGAGTATGGTTGTCGTTGCCTTGATTCGGTTGTTGTTGTTCTCACCACCGTTGTTTGTCGTCTGTCCCCGTCAGTTACCGTTCATTTCCAATCCGAATGCTCAATCTGATTTTTTTTCTTGGTAGTTGAATTATGCTCGATTTGGTGGATCTAATGAATCTTGTTGTGCCTTTTGTGTTTGAATTTTTTTTTTTCAAATCATGTTTGATTGTTGATTCGGATTTTATTTTTAGTGATTTTTTTAAAAATTTCTGGTAAATTTTTTAATTTTTAATAATGATTTTTTAGTCATTTTTTAAATTTTTAGAACATTTTAGTTAATTTTAGGAAAATATAAAATGCAATTTTAATAACTTATTCTTGAATAATATAATTTTTTTTGCTAATATAATCTTAGTAATTATAATTTTAGTAAAATTTTTTTTATGAATATAAAATATAGAATATGATGGTTGTGTAAAATGAGCCTGTGTCTTGCATGCAAGCTGCCCAAATGAGACCTATCATAAGTTGGTATGGCTTCACCTTTAGAAGTCGTTTCTCACTCATGGGCTCAAAAAATATAGGAGCTAACTTGATTATCAAATAGTTTTACCTAGAGATACATTTCGGGTATAATATTGTCTTTAGTTATAGGTACACTAGTTCTAGGCCGCTTGGGTCATCATAAGGAGGTTTGATCCAACCAATCCCTTTGATAGTTTGGCTATCAGCATTTAAATCATCATCATCATCATCATATAGCTTTGAGATCCATGCTTGAAGTTCATAATGTCAATTAAATATTACACGTCATGTCAATGCTATAAGTTACTGTAGAAGCAAAGTAGTTATGTTTTATGCTATATGATCTTCCTAACTGTGCTGGTCATCTAATTGCTCAATATTTTTGTTACAGGAAAAACAGGTTGGGCTGCACCCCGTCCTAAGGATACTGTTCTATCTTTGGATAAGTTGCGTGAATGCTATGTAGAGGAGTGCCACTACTAGAGCAACTACAGGAGCCTCAATTATTTTATTAAAATTGCAATCAGTATGAGTTTAATTGTACCTCACACTTCCCCACTTTCATATTTGTGAGATCCGATAGTACTTGCTATGCGCATTTTATATCAGAAGTGCAAATTAGTGCATGGAGAAGTCAGTGAATATAACATACTTTACTATGAGGTAATGACTCGCTGACCAAAACTAACACTTTGCTGTTTGTCTTGGGCATTTGTTAATTATCTTGCTAACTGTCCCCTCTCTGCTTTGCCAGGGCCATTTATACATAATTGGTGTTTCACAGGCAGTTGATCTTAACCACCCACATGCGCTGGATTTTTTACGTGAAGATTTTGTGCATGTTTCTGTACGTTTTCTTTACTTTTTATGCCCACCTAAACACCTAGATCATGAATGAACTCGAACTGTTAACATTTGGATCAGTGCAATCGTACTCTTATTGAATCTATCTTACGCTTACTGTCACAAGACTCACCATCAGGATTTCTTTAAGAAACATGGTGTAGCTGTCACGAGTATCCGAGAACTATTTGACTTTATAGTTGATTCTGCCATTTCAGATGAATCAGTGGATGGTTACTTGGACGAGGTTTGGTCCTGTAATTCTGACAATTCTGGTGTCAAGTTTATGAATATAACGTACACTTAATCATGCATATTTTGCAGGTTCAAAAGAAGATTTTAGAGAAAGGAGACCTTTCTATGGAGGATGAAATTGCAGACTCAGTGATTGTGCAGGTTAGCATTGCTTGATGGCAGGAGACCCTTTGGTTCTTGTCTGACCATGTGCTTCACTTTTGTTGATAAAAAGCTGTTGCTTGCTGTATGGTTGGGTAGCCCAAATCAATCAATCAATAATGGTGCATGAATCTTTTGTCTTATTTCTCACATTTGGTAGGAATATTTGATTTTATGAGGGCATTTCTGTTAACATATTAACAGGTTTCCTGAGCTGACAACATTTTGTCTTGAGTTGTATTAGTTTGTAAGAGTAAACTGAAAATGCACATTTAGCTTCGTGGGACTGAGTTTCATCCTGAATTTGATATTGGTGATATAACATAAGGTTTGATATGGAAACATGCAATAAGTTATCCATTGCCAGATTATCAGGCTAACTCATAGTTTGGGAAGTGATGGACTCTTTGCGGGTCTGGTTTGTAAAGAATTTGAATAAATTTATGTTTTTTTTTCTTTCTTTCTTTCCATTCTGAACCTCCTTGCACACTTATGGGCTGCTGCTAATAACCAAACATGAAACATGTTTTCTATTTTTGTTACATGGGAGAGAAACTAAAAGACGAAGGAGATATTGAACTTGGATCTCCTAATAACAACCATAAGTCTTAGCTACCAGATCAAGATTTTCTTTACTATGTTTTTAATGAAACATTTATTCCTTATAACATTCAAATTAAAAGTGGAGCAAACACCATTTTCTTGTCATGCTAAGCCTCAGTTGGCTCAGGACTTGCATCACCTTCATCATCGCCAGGGCTTTCAGCACCCTGCTGGTTACGAACCAAAAGAAAAGGACCGCAGCAAAATGCATTGTTTTGCACGCAACAATCATTTTCGGTGCTAGCACTTGGGTGATATTTCTTACAATACATTTTAACAATTTCATCAGCAAGGGTACCTTCGCAATTGACTTGATCTTCTGGAAAGTCAACAAATTTATCGCACATGTTGTATAACGTGCGGTCACAGATTGCATCCACTATTGTTTCTAGTAGCAACAAAATTTTAAAACAATAAAGAGAGTTAGAACAACAATTTTCTTAAACTCATTCCCAAATTATAAAAAGTGAAGAATTTTTAAATCACTTGAGAAGAAATCATACACTTTTACCTTGGCAAGGGGGGAATGAAGATGAAACTATTTATTGTGCTTAACCATATGAATATGCGTTGTGAGATAGAATGATCTAAAAGCTAACTAAGTAACACCTAAAACATAGAAGAAAAGTAATACCGGAAACTCATACACTATAAGAAATAGGGGCTTTCATATCTCCCGTTGATGTTAGAAAAAAGTCTACTGCGGCATTCCAATAGCAATCCATCAAAATAAAATCCGATCACCGACAACCAGTTATTAGAAGTTGGTGCTTCTTTCCGCTCCATCTCACTTGTGTTTGGCTTTATGGTCATGCAACTGATGTATACCAGGTACGTAAATATGGAAAGGTGCTTAAAAAATGGCGCTCATTGTATAGTTTTGCTTTCCTTTAATTATTCTCCCCCAGTTAAAGCTTTTTCTTCCTAGTATACCAAATAGGTGAGTTTCAGCCACCTAAAATGCATATAGGGTCATCAACCATTAAGATATTGAGTTTAAATGAATATTTAGTTAATATAAACACTAGATATTTAAGCAAATACATATCACTACAAGAGGAATACAAAATTCCAAACCTAGTCGCCAAAATTAGGTACTACTAGGCAGTGATGGCCCATATCACCAAAGGAGCTTGAAAATAGGAGAGGTAGATATGGCGGTCAAAACAACAAATGATAAAATTTTAGGATTTATGGGGAGAACAAGTTTACAGGATCACAAACGGAAATTTTCTTACAATTTTGGGCTGATCTTGCACTTTTCCATCCAACAGAATGTTTTCCGTAAAAAAAAAAAAAAAAGTAAAAATGAAACGTTTTAATGATGTCAGGGACGAGAGTGGAACAAAGTGAACGTTGGGGATGAAAGTGGAACAACATTTAAATATTGGAGACCATGCATGCATTTAACCTCCTGTAAGAAGACTTTGGTTTTCTAAGCCAAAGGTGATACAACCCGAGAATCACATAGAGTCTTAAGCCATAAGCCCACAAGGATAATCTCAAAAGAGGTACTAGGCAACCAAGTCAAAGAAGCGTTCTCAAGGGCACATCACACCTTCAAAATTAATTAGAAAGCTAAAGTATTCTTTACTTGACTATTTGGACGATACACCTGGGATTGAGACAGGTTCAAACGCTAAAGCTCCCAAGATGTTTTTGCCCTAACCAATCGCCAACCAATTGGCAACCAAAAATTCAGTCTCATTTCCGATCAAACTTTTGCATATATCATTTCATGGAAAGACCACTTTCAGTTCTAAATTTTTTCAACTTTTCTATTTAAACCCTAAAACTTTGCAAATTTCTACTTAAGTCCTAAAGCTTACAAAATGTGTAAATAGTTAGTTCTAACCCATTAGCAACCTATCTTAATATTAATTTTAGGACTAACTGTTTATGCGTTTTGCAAGTTTTAGAACTCAAATATAAATTTGTAAAATTTTAGGACTTAAATAGAAAAATTGTGAAAGCTTTAGGGCTAAAAGTGGTCTTTTTTCCTATGACTTGGAAAATATTTTTTTAGAAGTAAAATTTGTTATAATTTTTTAATTTTCATTTGAGTCATATTTTGTTAATAATTTTTTATTTTTTTTAAAAAAATAAAGCTAAAAAATATTTTTTGAAAAATAAAATAAAATACTTTTAGAAGATCTTAAAAGATTATTAAAATTTTCAAAGAATAAAATATATTTCAAAATAAATATTTTTAGTCATTAAAAATAATCTCAAACAAATTCATACAAAAATAAGAAGTTTATTAATGAGTTTGAAAAATTTTCAAAAGGATAATCACAATAAGATAATAGTTTCCCTAAACTTGAAAAGAATATTAATGAGATCTATTGAATACCAACCAATTTTGTATGCCAGATAAGCTCTAGGCTAGGCTAGCATGGCATTAATTTAAACAATTACAACAAAAAAAATCCTCCCTAAAGTGTCATTTTTTATCTTTCAATGCATAAAAAGAAAAATATCGTATCTTCTTTAGAAAAATTAAAAAAGAAATAATTTGTTCTTTTCACTATAAAAAAATGGATGAGCAATTTTGAAAAAAATTTGGAAGAAAAAAACAGTTGAAGAAAAGTTAGTATTTTTCCAAAAGGTTTTGAAATGCCAAGAAAACAAAAGTTGATGGACCACTTTCAGTCTTAAATCTTTTACAACTTTTTTATTTAAGTTCTAAAATTGTACGAAATTATTTTTTAAGTACTAACACTTTACAAATTTCTAGTTGGGTCCTAAAACTTGTAAAACGTGAAAACAGTTAGTCCTAAACTATTAGCTATCTATTCTAATATTAACTTTAGAATTAACTGTTTATATGTTTTGTAAGTTTTAGAACTCAAATAAAAATTTAGAAAGTTTTTAGGATTTAAATGGAACATTTGCCAAAGATTTAGGACTGAAAAATAATCTTTCCTCTATCATTTTATATGGAATTGAAAAGTTTCAAGCTAGAAACTTACCAGGATATAAAAGAAGATGGAAGAGGATGACAACTTGGGCGAAGATCAGAAACTTTAGAAGACGAAACCTGTTGTTCATCCTTCTGTTAATGTTGCTGCTACAATTATGAAGGTAGCGAAATCTAAACAAAGAATGAAAATATGATAGAAAGATAATTTTGAGGATAATTATCAAAAAAAATTTTTAAGAGATTAACTCATATTCGCTAAATTCCTCTGATTGTAGTAACTTAAGGAAATCCTCAATTCCCTGTAGTATATGAAAGAGGCTAAAGGCCACATATATGCATACATAATTGCGCTCACACGGGTGAATAAAATTAAGATTATTGCTACGGTATACCCTTAATTGATGCTATAGCGTTGTTCTCACCATGGACATTTCATTTTAATCAAATTAGCCACTAGGTTAGTATTTTTTAAAAAAAAAAATAGCGAATCATGTCACTGTTTAGAAAGGAAATGAAGAATTGTAAAATTTACTAACTTTTGATGGTTGGATATGACAAACATATTTGTAATTTGATCTTGAAATGGAAACAATTATGAAAATTAAGTGATGAAACTTGTATATTGAGCATTTATCTATGCATACGTGCGTAGTGATGTTTATGAGATTTTTCCAATTGAAAATTTCCTTGAAATTCTCGCTTTCACGTCAAGGATAAATCAAATTATTGTTTCCATCACTAAGTAATCGGACAGACCTATTAATTGCAATTCGATCATAAATGTATTTTTTAGTACCGCCGACCGAGGCATGCCAAAACAGTGTGCTTTGATTGCTTCTGGCGGTATAGTTTCACGACACAATCTTGCTTTGTCAAATCTAGTTGTAAATCTGTGTCTAAAAGTATTACTCCTAAGCCTCATTTTCTTTAGTCCATTTAACTATTTTGATTAGTTTAATTTAAATTTATTTATTTATTATTTATTAAAAAAATTAAAAAAATATATATTTAAAAATTATGGGACTTTATTTATGATTCATATATAAAAGTTTTTTATTTATATACTAAACTGTTAAAAATAAAAAATTATAAATTAATTAATTAAAAATGAATTGTGCAAAGAATTTAAAACAAACGGAGTAATTCAGATAAGGACAAGAGAGAATATTGGAAAATTCACACTCTTTGTACGTGCCAAAATAATGTTTTTCAATTACTTCGAACAATGTAGTTCCAATGAAACAACCTTTCCTTGTTAAATGCACCAAGGCTAGTTGTAGCTTTGTATCTGGAAGTATTAATCTAAATAAGGCTATTCGGCGCCTCACTATAAAAAATTGGGTATTATTAACAAATTTAATCATTTGGTAATTTTGTATATTTGCCATTGAATTACCAACGGATTCTAAGTTATATATTTACCGGTAGAGTTTTCAATTACCGAAAAATCCATTGTTAAACCCGTTTTAATTTCAATAATATAGAGAACACAAATATTTAGATTTACCAATGGATTTACTAACAAATCTTGCACTATTAATAAATAGAGATTTTCAAACAAACAAATTTCTAATGACCAAACTGTTGAAAGTCTTACTTGCATTATGCCGGAAGAGTAAATAAATCTTTCCAACGAGCTTGCATTAGAAATGTTTTCTTAAGCCCTTGAAGTAAGGGTTCCAATGGGTTAGGCCATTGAAATTTCATTTTATTTCAATTGATAATTCTATTTTTTTTCCTTAATTTGGATAATTTTGAAATTTTCAAGAAAAATAATCTGTTGGCCTAACTAAATGTAATTCAATTTAAACGACTAATTAAACTACGTGCTGGGGAATGGTTTTATAATTTGTAAATTGGCATTGTAATTTATGTTACAGTATTATTTTTTGTTTTGTAATAAAAGAAAATAGATTTAGCAGGAAATTTGACAGCATTGGCATATTTCAACTTTGTGTCCCTCACTGTAAGAAACTTGGATACCAGTTTGATTAGGTTTACAGAGATCAATCGACTATTAAGCGGCACTCACCGAGTTCATCCATGCACCACGGTCGGGAAAAACTTTTGCACCGGAAAACTGACCTTAAACCTAACCAGTAATGGCCGATAAATGCAGAGGAAAAGCAACAAGAAGAAGCAGAAACGTCTGAGGGTGAACATCTCCTCGGACTCTGAAATTGGCATATTTTGCAGGTTCAGAAGAAGGTTTTAAAGAAAGAGAGGAGATCTTTTTGTGGAGGATGAAATTGCAGACTCAGTGTTTGTGCAGGTTAGTAGAGTTTAATGGCAGAGGTCCGTTTGGTTCTTGTCTGACCATGTGCTTCACTTTTGTTGATAAAAAGTTTTTCCTTACTATATGGTCCAAATCAATCAATCAATAATGGTGCGTGAATCTTTTGTCTTATTTCTTACATTTGGAAGGAATCTTTGATTTGGTGAGGGCATTTCTTTTTAAAAGATTGGTAGGTTTCCTAAGCTGATAACACTGGGTCTTGAGTTGTATTAGTTTAAATGAGAGTATAGTTTTTTGGGACCAAATTTTGTTCTTGAATTTGATATTAGTGATATACCACGAGGTTCGATATCAAAACATGAAGTAAATTATCTATGCCCAGATTATTGGGCTAGCTCTAATTTTGGGAGATGATGCATCAAGTTTAGAGTGGAGATTATTATTTGGGCTTTGTTAGAAATAGGTGAATTTTGCTTTGGGCACTGTTGAGCTTTCTTAATTGGCAAATTTATTTTCAGGCATACATCCCAAAAAACACTTGATCGTGTAAAGGATGCAGAGGAGGGATCATGAAGTTATTAATGGAGGGATCAGACAAATCTCCATTTGAACTTTTTATATGGGTGAACACTTTGCAAGTTTGATTTGTGAAGAAGTTGAATGAAAATACATTTTCTTTTTCCAGTCTGAATCGGACACTAGAAAACATGTGTGACTTCTAATTTCTATCCCATCATTGACCCATCATAAAGAAAAGAACTCGTGTTGTACCATAAATTGAACCATTCTTTTTCAATGTGTTTGGGGATGAGAATCGCCCAACCCATTAACCAACATTAAAAGTGGAGCAAACACCATTTTCTTGTCATGCTAAGCCTCAGTTGGCTCAG
Source organism: Aquilaria sinensis (assembly GCA_005392925.1). NCBI lineage: Eukaryota > Viridiplantae > Streptophyta > Magnoliopsida > Malvales > Thymelaeaceae > Aquilaria > Aquilaria sinensis. The sequence goes on from SMDT01000697.1 coordinate 90,719, forward strand.
GACTTCCATCCCCACCATCATCGACAGGGCCTTCAACACCTTGATTTTGAACAAAAAGATAAGGACCGCAACAATATACATTGTTTTGTACACAACAATCATTTTCGGTGCTAGCATTTGGGAAATGTTTCTGACAAAACAAAAGAACATACATATAAGCACCTGCAGCTTCGCAATTAATTTGATCTTCTTCAAATGGAACATATTCAGCGCACATGTTGTATAACGTCTTCTCACAGGCTATACTCACTGTTGTTTCTAACAGCAACAACATTTTAAAACCAATGAAAAGAGTTAGAACAATAATTTTTTTAATTAAACTCATTTCCAAATTAATAAAAAGATGAAGATTCTTAAAAAATCACTCCGGAAGAGAACATGTTTCTTCTTTGAAAATATATAGCATTATTTCAAAGAACCAACAAAAACTTAAAGCCATAAATAAGAACACTTAAAAACATAGAATAAAAGGAATAACGAAAACTAACTCATTAGAAGAACTAGGGACTTTAGGATCCCTTGTTGCCATCTAAAAAAGTCTGATGAGGCATTCCAACAGCAAGCTGTCGCAATAAAATCTGATCACTGATAAGCAGCTCTCGGAAGTTTGAGCTTCTTTTCGCTCCATCTCAGATATGTTTGGTTTTATACTCATGCAACCAGTATACCAGGCATGTAAATATGAAAAGGTGCTTAAAGAATAGCTCTCATATAATTTTTCTTTTCTTCCTAATCAAAGCTTTTTCTTTTCTAGTATACCAAATAGGTGAGTTTCAGCTGCCTAGAATGTATATTCGGTCATCAAAATTTGAGATATTGAGTTCAAATGAATATTTAGTTAAGATGAACACTAAACATTTAAGCAAATACATATCACTACAAGATGGATACAAAATTCCAAAATGTTAGCGACCAATTTGGTCATCGGTAAGTTGTCAGTCGGTTAGCAATCAATTCCTAAAGTTCAGAAGATGCTTTTTTCCCTGACCTATCACCAGCCACTTGGCAACTGAAAATTCGGTTCCCATTTTAGGTCAAATTTTTGCAATTCTGTTGCAGTGTATTACTATATATAATTTTTTGGAAAGACTACTTTCGGTTCTAATTCTTTTACAAATTTTCTATTTAATTTCTAAAACTTTAAAAATTTCTATTTGAGCTCTAAAGCTTGCAAAACGTGCAAACAGTTAGCCTTAAACCGTTAGTCACCTGTTTTTAAGTTAATTTCAGAACTAACTGTTTTTTGAAAGTTTTAGAACTTAAATAGAAATTTACAAAATTTTAGAACTTAAATAAAAAAAATTGCAAAAAGATTCAAGACTGAGAGTACTCTTTCCTCCTCCAACTTGAAAAGTATTTTTTTAGAATAAAAAACTTGTTATAATTTTCTTCACTTATGTAGTTTTTTTTATTATAAATTTTTATGTTTTTCAATTTTTTAGACAAAGAAAGCTAAAAATATATGTTTTTTTCAAAAAGAAAAATTGAAAATACTTTTAAAAGATCTTAAAAGAGGATTAAAATTTTCAAATAATAAAGAAGTCTCAAAATAAATATTTTTAGTCATTAAAAATAATCTCCAACAAATTTATATGGAAATAAGAGGGCTATTAATAAGTTTGGAAATTTTTCAAAAGGATAATTACAATATCATAATAGTTTCATGAAACTTGAAAGGAATATTAATGGGACCTATTGAACAAGAACTAATTTTGCATGCAAGGTTAGGCCAGCACGAAATTAATTTAAATAATGAAAACAAAAACATTCTCCATCATGTGTGATTTTTTATCATTTAATGTATAAAAAGAAATATTGTATCTTCTTTGAAAAATTTGAAAAAGAAAATATTTGTTTTTTTGCCCTATAAGAAAGTGGAGGAGCAATTTTAAAAACATTTGGAAGAAAAAACAGTGAAAGACAAATTGGTATTTGGGCAAAATAATTTGAAACGCTAACAAAATTAATAAAAGTCGGGGGATGAATCACTTTCAGTCCAAAATTTTTTACAACCTTTCTATTTAAGTGTTAAAATTTTATGAATTTCTATTTAAGTCTTAAAATTTGCAAATTAAACATGTAAACAGTTAGTCCTCAATCATTAGCCACCTTTTTTGGGGTTACCTTTGGGGTTAAGTATTTACATATTTTGCAGGTTTAAGGATTCAAATAGAAATTTACAAAATTTTTAGGACTTAAATAGAAAAATTGTTAAATATTTAATACTGAAAGTAATCTTTCTTTTATCATTTCATAAAAAAGTGAAAAGTTTCAAGCTAGAGACTTACCAAGATATAAAAGAAGATAGAAGAGGATGACAACTTGGGAAAAGATCAGAAACTTTAGAAGATGAACCCTGGGGTTGATCATTCTGGCAATGTTGCTGCTACAATTATGAATGTAGAGAAATCTCAACAAAGAACAAAGATATGATAGAAAGATAATTTTGAAGATAATTATCAAATTTTTTAAAGAGATTACCTCATATTCGCTCAATTCGCTAGTTAATGAAATCCTCAATTCTCCTATACTTTATATAGTGTTTGATTGAAAAAGGCAGAAGGCCATATATGTATATATGACTGTGCGCACACATGTGGCTAAAATTAATATTATTGCTACATTATACCACTTAATTGATGTTATAGTGTTGTTCGTACCATCAACATTTCATTTAATCAAGTTAGCCACTAGGTTAGGTTTTTTTAAAAAAAAAAAAGAAAAAAGACAGTGAATCATTTCACTATTTAGAAAGGAAATGAAGAATTGTAAAAGTTACTAACTTTTCATGGTTGCAACATGAAAAATATATTTTTAATTTCATCTTGAAATGGAAACAATTATGAAAATTAAGTGATGAAACTTGTATATTGAGCATTTATCTATGCATACGTGCGTAGTCATGTTGATGAGATTTTGCCGGTTGATAATTTCCTTGAAATTCTCAGTATCATGTCGAGGATAAATTAAATTATTGTTTCCATCACTGAGTAATCCAACGGACCTAATTGCAATCCGATCATAAATATATTTTTTAGTACAGCTAACCAAGACATGCAATTTAATAACAGTGAAAGACAAATTGGAAAAGTTGTGCCCATTGTACATGCCAAAATAATGTGCTTCGATCAATGTAGTTTTAGGACACAACCTTGCCTTGTCTAATGCATTAACGCTAGCTGCAGCTCTATGTCTAAAAGTATTAATCCCAATAAGGACAGTGAACGAAATACTGGAAAATTCACACTTATTGTACATGTCAAAATGGTGTTTCTCAATTGCTTCTAATGACGTAATTCCCAATCCAATAAAACAACCTTTCTTTGTTAAATGGACCAAGGCTAGTTATAGCATTATATCTGGAAGTATTGATCCAGATAAGGACAGTAGGCTATTTGCCGCCTCACCATAAGAAAATTAGGTATCATTGACAGATTTAATCATTTGGTCATTTTGTATATTCACGGTTGAATTACCAACGAATTGTAGTTGATATATTTATGGGTGGATTTTTCAATTGCTGAAAAATCCATTGTTAAACCTATTGCAATTTTTCATAATATAGAGAATTCAAACATTTAGAGTTACCAACGGGTTTTATTGATAGGTCTTGCGTTATTAATAAACAAGGATTTCCAACAAAAAAATTTCTAATACTCAAGTTACTGGATGTTCCAAACGCGTTAAGCTGAAACAGTAAATAAATCTTTCCAGTGGCCTCACATTAGAAATATTTCTTAAGCCCTTCAAGTAAAGGTTAAAAAGGGTTAGGCCATTGAAATTTCATTTAATTTCAATTGATAATTCAATTTTTTTTTAATTTGGATAATTTTGAAAATTTCAAGAAAAGTAATGTTGGCCGGTTAAATATAATTCCATTTCAAACTTCTAAACTAGGTGCTGAGGAATGGTTTTGTAATTTGTAAATTGGCATTGTAATTTATGTAAGCCTTGTTTTCTTTTTGTAATAAAAAAACAGATATAGTAGGAAATTTGACACTATTAACATACTTGATCATGTAAAGAATGCTGAGGAGGATGTAATACGGATGACAAGTGGCAAGGGCACTGAAGTATTATACTACAAGACTATCACTGGGCTTAAGGAGGCTCTTTCTAGAGCCGAAAGTTCACCACCTCATAAAGGGGAGCAGCAACATGTTGTGCAAGTTTCAATCAACCTAGCTGGTTATTCAAATCTGAGTGTGAAATTAAGTCTAGCTCTACTTCTAAAATAGATAGGGAAGAAGACGACTCAAGTGAGGGGGATAAAGATGACTCACAAGAGCTGAGGAAAATAAATGTGGCAAAGGCTCCATTCGATAAGAGAGCTGCCCGAAAGGAAAACAAAAAGAATGTGAAAGCGGAAAGAAAGAGGTGCTGAAGACAAATGCCAAAAACTATGAAGAAAAGGAAGAAAAAATTGCCTGAAGCCCAGAAGACTAGGTAGGCCTTGCTGTGCAATCTAAAGACGAGGTTATGGAGCTTCTAAAAATGTCGTCGTCAACAGCTTCAATAGCTTGCTCGATTGTTGGCTTTTTCTTGTTGGTCAACTTGAACGTTTGATTCATGATAAAGGTCATTTAAGCTGACAAAATGGTTTGTTGATCAACCTCAAGAACACTTCTTTTCTGTGGTGCTTTTTCACCCTGCTATTACTCTTCATTGAGTACTAATAGTTCCTAAATTTAAAAGCATTAATAACCAACTTAGATATCAAAGATCCACCGGCCTTAACATCTATCATAAACCTTGATATGAGTATCAAGTTTTCATAAAGGAGTTGGATTCGTTGTCAATTAAGGAATCCATGATGAGGGAGTTTTCTAAGTAATTCCTTAAACCTCTCCTAGTTCAATATTATCTCCATCTCATGTTACTTAAATGTCAAAATTAAAACTCTTAAGTGGACGACATTTCATGGAGGGAAGAACTTACTCAAGAACTTTTTGGCTATCTTATTTCAAGTGGTGATACTCCCCAGTTAAAGTGATTGATACCATCATTTTACCTTGTCCAGGAGAGAGAAAGGTAATAACTAGAGTCTAATTGCATCACTAGAAACTCTATTAGCTTTAAATGTGCCACAAGCCTTTAAGATGTCTGAAATATAAGTGTTGGAATCCTCTGAAGCCAAACCTCCAAATTGATTTTGTTGAATAAGAGAAATGAGTGCTAGCTTCAACTTAAAGTTGTTGACTTTGACCAATGGCCTAACAATGCTAGAATAGTTCTCCATCACCAAAGGCCGGATGTATTTTGGAATTGGCATTTGTGGATTTCTTCGGTATACTCCTTCTTGGAGATCCAAACCACCATTTTCTCCATTGCCACCATTGAAACTATTGTTGCCTCAAGACCATTAAGGTTATCTCCGCCACCCTCCATAAATGTAGGACTCACATCAAGCTCTCCAAAATGTCTCTTAATCTCTTGAGTATATGGTGATAAATTTATGCTTTGAGAACGGGTCATGCACTAAGGTACCTACAAATGTCAAACCAAAGCACACAAAAACAAATATGGGAAAAAAAAAAGTTTAGTCTAAAATGACCTACTAGCAATGATATTACTCAATTCAATACAAACAATTCCCAGCAATAGTGGCAAAAACTTGTAACAAGCTTTAAAACCTCAATCCGCAAGTGCACGGGATGCGTGTAAAAAAATGAGTATCATTCCCATGAGGATTGATTATATTGATTAACAACTACCACTACCTTAAGATTACTTTAGCTAAACAAAGAAAGATTGTAGATTGCTTAACTAGTAATTAAAGAGAATAAGCTAAATTAAACTACTTGAATTAATATTAGACAATAAAACAAACTGATAGCCGAAGGGCTAGCCTCTCTCACCACATGCTTCGTGCCAAAAGCGTGGACGGGAAACCTGGCGCCATCCGAAGGAGGCGCTAACATGGACCTCGAATGGCCCGTCTCAGCACATGGCTCAAGGCAACCTGCTACAGCTATCTGTCTCCTATGCCCAGAAAGTTCAGGAACATCCGACCGAACACGTGTCGTGATCTGAACGGGCTAGGCACTCCTATAAATACCAGGAATTAAATACCTTGGCAGGAGGCTGGGTTGGCAAATACGGCTCTCCCACACTATGAGAAAATTACCAGGCAAGACTCATCAGCCCTTTGTGCTATTTTCCTGCCTTTCTCTCAGCCACACTGACTTGGGCGTCGGAGGCTCCCCCCCCGGAAAAACACTCCGGGGGCCTCCTAACCCTTTGTTTCTGAGCTTTCAGGCACTCTCCTTTGGGCGATCCAATCCACCAGGCGTTCTTCCTCCCAGAAGTCTCCTCCACCAGTCATCATGACTCTAAACGATGAGGCCCCTGGCCATCATTTGGCGCCGTCTGTGGGAACCCGCTCTGAGATCGCCGTCGTTGAGAACTCGGCGTTCTAAGGACAAGGGACTCCCAAAGGTCCCCGTCCGCGCCTGAGACACAACCGGCTGCTGAGCAAACACTCCCAGGGACTTCTGCGCCCGAGGAAGACCGCCCTCTAGGTAGTCACCATGAGCTTTCTTGAGGGACTTTCAGCGTTCGGTCGTGTCTGAAATGACACAGCAGATCGACCGAAGGTGGCCACAGCAAGCACAGGGCCCAGAGACCCCCCTCACCAGTGACACGCCCTCGGGAGAGAAGCCCCAAGTCTACACATCGCAGTTCGGGGAGTGGAGACCCTCGCGAAGAATCATCCACAGAAGATATAGCCCTCGGGAAACGGCCTGTGGGACAAACCGGGTCCAAGCGACCGAGAGTCTCACAGCGAAAGCAGTTCGTCGCCTGAGGCGAGGTCCTTGTGTCCCCTCAGCGCCGAACTCGCTCCCCCGAAGAGGCGCCGACGAGATCTCCATTCCCTGAAAGAAGGCCCTAGCGCCACAGTGCTTATGGAGAGGATACTAGCACGGCTGGACAGAGTGGAGAAACAAGTGGCCAGAAAACCCGTCTTGGGCCAGACTCTCGGGAACATTCTGCGAAGATGACTCCCCATTCACTCGAGGCCGTCGTTGAGGCAGCCATGCCAGGTGACTTCAGAGTACCTCGGCTGGAAATTTATGATGGCCGTACTGATCCACAGGCCCATCTGACGAAGTACAGACGCAGCATGATAATGCACGGTGCTGATGACGCTACCATGTGCAAATGCTTTGAAGTCACCCTCACAGGGCCAGCAACTGCGTGGTACAATTCATTGCCTCCAGGGACCATCACTGAGTTCCAGGAGTTGTCCACAGCCTTCACCCAGCAGTTCATTGGGAGCAGGCCAACGGCGAAGATGCCTGTGCAGATGTTCGACATAGAGCAGAGGAACGGAGAAACCATCCGAGACTATGTCGAAAGATTCAACAGGGAAGCCCTGAGCGTCCCAGACTTCCGGCCCGAAATCCGCATTCTTGCCATGACACGGGGCCTTCGGCGAGGACTCACAGCTGTTCTACGAGTTCTCAAAGGACCCCCCGGACACCCTCGGAGAATTTTACCGAAGGGCCGAACAGCACATGACAGCCGAGGAGCTGAAGAATGGCAGGGCCGAAGTCCGATCACCACCGCGCCGAAGGGTCCAATCAGCAAGCTCGGTATCCGACCGAACAGGCAGGACGACCTCGGAGGATGCGGGGAAGGAAACCTCAAAGTTTCACACCCCTGAGCACCACACGGACCAACATCCTCATGGCGCTGGAAAGGCAAGGGACGCAGATTCGGCGGCCAAGGGCCATGACCGCCGATAACAAAAAGAATGCCAAGAAGTTCTGCCAGTTTCATCGCGACCACGGTCATGACACCGAAGACTGCTTCCAGCTGAAGAAGTACATAGAGTCGCTGATAAAACAAGGGCCAACTTCGGAAGTACCTGCGGATGCCTTCCCCGAAAGGGAGAAAAGAAGGAGGAAGAAAAAGGGCCGAAGACGAGGACTTACGACTCCGACAGGCGGAGAAATAGAAGTCCAAAAAGGCGCCCTCCACCTCCAGCAGGGGTTATCCAAACCATCACCACGGGGCTCCCATCCTCGGAAAGAAAGCGGAAAGCCAGAGAAATTGCAGTCATGGAGTATCAAAGTCCATCAAAGAAGCTGGCTCGCAAAGATGGCTCCACCGTCGTCTTCCCCCACGACGATCCGCTGCTGATCATGGCGAGAATAGGGAACTGGGACGTCAAAAGAGTGTTGCTTGATGATGGCTCAAATGCTGACGTCCTATTCTCGCACCTGCTGCCGAGCTTGGGCATCTCCAGCAGCGAACTGAAGCCTGTCACCTCGCCCACTTTTGGGGTTGGACCATCCGAACTCCCCGTCCTCGGATGGATCGATCTCCCGCTGATGATGAGAAGGGACTTCGGTAGACGGAGAGCAGCTGAGTTGTACGCCTCCACAATGGCGAGATTCATCGTCATGGACGTCCCGTCCTCGTACAACGCCATCCTTGGAAGGCAGACACAGGGAAACCTGCACATTCGCCCTGATGTGAAGTACTTGACTGTCACATTCGCCACCAAGGATGGAGATGCAGAGGTCTTCATAGACCAAGGCCGAGGTAAGAAAGGTGTTTGTGAAAGCACGAAAAGCTCCGGCAAGCAACCTCGCGCAAACGGTGGAGGCAAAGGCGCCAGAAAAAGGCAAAGGAGAAGATCTCGCCAAAGCAAGAAACGGAAGCAGTAGAGCTTGTCCCAGGTCAATCTACCCGAATAGGGAAGAGCTTGGCCGAAGGTGACAAGGAAAAACTTGTATCCTTTCTGCTGGAAAAATAAAGATCTGTTTGCCTACTCGCCGAAAGATATGCCAGGAGTAAACCCTGGCATAATACAGCATAGCCTCAAAGTAAGCCCGGAAGCAAAACCTGTCCGGCAAAAAGAAACGGAGCATCTCAGCCCACAAAAGCAACTTTGTCAAAACCGAAGTCCAGCGTCTCCTAGATGCTGAAGTTATCAGGGAGGTCAAGTACCCCGAATGGTTAAGCAACGTGGTCATTGCCACAAAAGAAGGTAGCAGCAAACTCCGGATGTGCATCGACTTCAGAAACTTGAACGATGCTTGCCCGAAAGACTCATACCCTCTGCCGCCAATAGATCAACTGGTAGATTCAACTGCTGAATATGGGCTCCTAAGTTTCCTAGAACGCCTTCAGTGGCTACCATCAAATAAGGATGGACCCCGAAGATGAAGAGAAGACTGCCTTCATCACCGAGGGAGGAACATATTGCTATATCAGGATGCCCTTCGGGCTCAAAAATGCAGGAGCCACCTACCAGAGGCTGATGAACAAGGTCTTCAAAGACCAAATGGGGAGAAACATGGAGGTGTATGTTGATGATATGATAGTCAAGAGCAAGCTGCCTGGCTACCACGTTGCAGATTTAGAGGAAACCTTCCAAAAGCTCAGAGCCTTCGGGATCCGCCTTAATCCTGAGAAGTGCATCTTCGGGGTGACCTCGGGAAAATTCCTTGGGTACATGGTATCCGAAAGAGGCATCGATGCTAACCCCGAGAAGATTAAGGCTCTGCTTGAGTTCCGAACTCCTGCCACAGTCAAAGACGTGCAGAGACTCACCGGAAGAATAACCTCTCTGAGCAGGTTTATTTCCAGGTACGGAGATAGGTGTCGACCTTTCTTCAAAGTCCTCACAAAGGCAGCAAAAATGGAAGGCAACCTCGGAAGAAATGATCATCCTTGGGATGAAGATTGCCAAAAAGCCTGGGAAGAACTCAAAGTCTACTTGGCCAGCCTGCCGATTCTGCGACAACCTCGGGAGGGAGAGCCCCTCGTACTGTACCTCGCCGTCACAGAAAAAGCTGTGAGCTCGGTCTTCGTGAAAGAAGAAGGGCCAAAGCAATGGCCGGTCTACTATGTCAGCAAGTCCCTGCATGGCGCCGAAGTCAGGTACCCTTTGCTTCAAAAAGCTATATACGCCTTGGTGCTTGCAGGAAGAAGGCTGCGACCATACTTTCAGGCTCACCCTATCATCGTCCGAAGTAGTCTGCCGCTACGGGATGTCATGAAGAGAGTTGATCATTCGGGAAGGCTCTCCAAGTGGTGCATAGAGCTGGGCGAACACGAAATCACGTATGAGCCTCGGAAGGCCATAAAAGCTCAAGCACTGGCAGATTTTATCGCCGAAATACCCACCACTGAGGAGAGCCATTCAGATCCAAAAGAGGGTGAGCCAGAATGGACCTTGCACGTAGACGGAGCCTCGGGGTCCGAACACCAGGGAGCTGGAGTAATTATCAGAGGGCCCCGAAGGCCTGGAGGTAATGAAGGCTATCAAGTTCAGCTTCAACGTCACCAACAATGTAGCTGAGTATGAAGCCCTCATAGCGGGATTACGCTTGGCCAGAAAGAGATTGGCGTGAGAAACTTAAAGGCTCACAGCGATTCCCAGCTGGTAGTTCGGCAGACGGCAGGAGATTATGGGGCGAAGGACCCAATCTTGGCAAAATACCACGAGCTGGTAGCAAAGCTCATCCAAGAGTTTGACGCCGTACGGATCGAAAATGTACCTCGGCGGAGATAACACTGAGGCAGATTGCTTGGCGAAGTCGAAAAACATACACCGAGGTGCTAGACCATCCGAGCATCTCAGTGCTGAGCATAGCGAACCTCGGGAAAAGGATGGAAAGATCCCATAAAAAGATACCTCGCAGAGAATATGCTCCCCGAAGACCCCGGCGACGCTGCAAGACTGCGAAGACGCTCCGGCCGATTCTTCCTGATTGGCGAAGAGTTATATCCGGCAGGGATATGCAAATCCCGCTGCAGAGATGTGTGGCTGAAGAGGATACTGAAATGATCCTTGAAGAAGGTCCACGAAGGCATGTGTGGTTCACATATTGGAACTGATGCCCTTGCAGCGGTGATACTTCGCCAAGGATACTTCTGGCCTACCCTGAGAAAGGACGCAAGACAGTTCGTCCGAAATGTGGTAGCTGCCAGAGACACGCGAACATCCAGAGGACACCCTCGGAGAATGGTAAGTTCGGCTGACTATCCTTGGCCGTTCGCAGTCTGGGGTATAGACCTTATTGGGCCACTCCCCACACAGCACCCGGAGGCGTGAAATTCTGCGTTGTAGCAGTGGACTATTTCTCTAAATGGGTCGAGGCAGAACCGCTGGCAACTATCTCGGCAAAAGAAGTGCAGAAGTTCGTATGGAAGAACATTGTATGCAGATTTGGCATACCGAGGGTACTAGTAGCTGATAATGGATCCCAATTCATAGACAAAGGATTCCAAGGAATTTATCAGCGACCTCGGAATAAAGATGCACTTCGCCCCAGTAGCTCACCCCCAAAGTAACGGGCAGGTGGAAGTATCGAACAGGACCATAAAAGATGGCCTGAAAAAGAGACTGGGAGAAGCAAAAGGGAAATGGCCAGGAGAACTCCAAAGCGTATTGTGGAGCTACCGAACGACGCCCCGAAGGGCCACAGGGGAAACTCCCTTTTCACTAGTCTTCGGGACAGAGGCCATTATCCCAGTCGAGATAGTCAGACCATCAGTACGGGTGCAAATATTTGATGAAGGTGGAAACGACCTCGGCCTCAGAACCAAGCTCGACCTCGTCGGCGAACACAGAGAAATAGCCGAGCTGAGAAGAAAAGCTTTTCAGCAAAGAGTGGCCGCGGCTGTAAACTTACGGGCCAGGCCAAAAGAAATCAAGAAGGGAGACCTCGTTCTCCGAAAGGCTGACTTTGCACCCCGAAGGCCGTCCCACGGAGTACTTCGCGCAAACTGGGAAGGACCTTATCTGGTTCTCGCCGAAGTACGAAAAGGCGTGTACAAACTTGGCGACGCCGAAGGCGTAGAATTGAAAAATACTTGGCACTCAGACGCCTTGAAAAAATTCTACGCCTAAGATAAGGATTGTTACAGCGGAAGGAATTGTAGTTCTTAAGTATCAAAATTGTGCAAAGCTTAAGGCCAAAATTCTTAAGTCCCTTGTAAAATTGTACAAGCTTAAAATTTCATGAGGGTGAAGTCGCCGAGGAATAAACGTAGGTTTGATTTTCTGAAGCTCTCTTGAGCGGAAAATGTGTTCGGGACAATAGGAAATGAAAAATCTTGCAAAAAAAAATTCTGCAAAAAGACTTAGTCAAAAGTTTCCAGAAAGTCAAAACGCACTCGGGACAAAGGAAGGTAAAAAAGTTTCTTTGATCGCAGGTTTTCCGAAGTCTCTTGAGCGAACGTGTTCGGGACAATGGAAATGAAGAAACTTGCAAGAAAAGACTTAGCCAAAAAATTTTCATCAAGAAAGAAGCAAAGCTGCTTTACCGTAGGAAGAAGTGCTTACCGAAGAAGGAATGCAAAAAGAAAAAGTACAAAAAGGGAAGGAAAAGGCAAAGGCCCTAAAAAATAGCCTAAGGGTTCGCGGCGTCCCAAGAGCCACTCGCTGGCCCCGCCCTTTTCCACCACCTTTGGCGCTGGAATTGAAGGAGGAAGGTTCAAATGCTTCGACCTTGGACCATTCCCACCGAGGTCCCCCAGGAATGTTTAGAGCCTCCTGAAAAGAGAGGTCCAGATCTGGGAACCTCTGGAGGACCTGGTGACGAGCAAGGCAGAAGCCGTCCTGAAAGGCAACCTTGGCCATTTGATCAGACTCGTTCTTATCAAGCTCGAGGTCGTCAAGGTCGTCCTTCAGTTCAGCAATCTCCTCCTTCAGCGCCTTTATCTCCAACGCCCCCTTGGACCCCTTCTTCAAAGACTCGACCTCAGCCCGGAGAGTGTTATTCTCACTCGTCAACGACACTATAAGGCTGTCAGAAGCAGCCTTGTGCTTGAGAAGATCTTCGTTGGCCGGTGAGCATCCCCTTTACTTTATTGGATCACCGAGGTCAGCAATCTTCTGGGAGGAATCCTTTTGAAGTTCTTCTTTTTCCTTCCGGAACTCCTCCCGAAGGTAGTCACACTTCTTTCTCAGCAGCCTCTTTCCAGCTGCTGGTTTTTGGCGGCCGACTTCCGCGAGTGCGATCCTCGCCTCATTCATATGGTCTAAGTGGCCGAAGAGTCGGAAGGCAACCTCCCTGGCCACCCGAACTCGGAGAAAGCCGGCGTACCCCAGCAGCTGCAAAAAGATAAAACGCAAGGTCAGTAAGAGCCAAAAACACTTAGGAAAAAATTGAAGGGAAAGAGCTGGTGAAGGATATACCTGAGCAGCATGCTCGGTGATCTTTTGCGGCGAAGAGTGTTATCTCCCCCGGATGGGCCGCCGCGCTATAGCCTTGAAGGAGGCCTCAGTAAGCACCCCCTTCGAAATTTCCTTCGCCATTTGAGGACAGTCCTCGGAGTACAAATTCATGTCCTCCGTGAACGTCCAGAAAGGCTCCTTTGGTATCTTCCCTTGCGGGATTTTGGCGTCCCGAAGAGCTCGCTTCCGAGCATGTTCGGCCGCCCAGTTCAGGGGTAGTCAACTCCCCTGCGTACGGCAAGAATGAGAAGGAGATTAAAGACAAAGAAGCCAATCCAGAAAAAACAACAAAGGAAGTACAGTACACTTTGTCTGGAAACAAACCTGGTGGAACCTCGACCAACGACGTCCTCGGAGTCCTCGGCCTCCTCGGTCCGAAATGCCCTTGCCCTTCCGCCTGCGCCGCTCCTCGGCAGAAGGTACTTCTACCACTACATGTCAAGGAGGGCCTGCGACGCAGTAGGACTTTGAGGAGGGACGTCGGTTGAAGGGACCTCGGAAACAGCAGTCTCAGGCGGCAATCTCGGCTGTCCCAGGCTCCTCAGGCAGTCTCCTCGGGAATTTCTTCTGAGGAGGAGGCGCGTTCTCTCTTTCGCCCGTTTCACTCGAAGGACAGCCCAGCAACCCAGACGACTTTCCGCCTTCGGGAAGCCGCCTTCTTCGTCTGACTCGCCCTTCTCCACTTGGCCGGAGAAAAGGGACTTGTAATAGGCGGCAGTCCCGTCGCCCATCTCTGAAAAAGGAGAGAAACATCAGCGTAAGTCCAAGGAAAAAATACAGCAAAAGGAGTAGAAGATGACTCACTTTCGACAAAGCGTTTCGAAAGAAATTTCCTCCTTAAGAAGCTTGACCAACCAGGAATCCTTCCCGGCGATGGCAGGAGCTGGCATCTCGAGGTCAGTCTCGTGCTCCTTTACCACCTTTAGTTCCCGAAGGACCTCTTCGGTCATCAACTTCCAGTTGATTGGAAAAGGGTAAAGGGCGCGCGGAGCGACCTCGGGATCCCAGTCAGAGACAGCCCGAATGCGGGCGTCGAAATCCGCGAAACACGGGAGCCAACTCTGGGGTCAGCAGCATCCTCGGATCAACAACGTCCACATCCAGTGTTCCCTGAGCCCATTTGGTCGGAACGTACGACCAGGCCTCGTCCATCTTCAGGAAGAAGAACTTTGTTGCCACCCCCGCCAGTTGCCACCCCCGCCAGCTATCCTTAGTGGCGAAGGTGAACATGAATTTCTTGCTCCCGGATCCCCGAGGTAGCATGAAATAGAAGCCACCCTTCGGGACCACAGAGAGCTTGTAGTACTGCATAAAAGATTATGAAATGGGGTTCTATCCCGAAGACGCCACACATGCAGAGGTAGGCGTTAAAATAGCAGAACGAGTTCGGGGGAAGCTGGTTCACAGCAATGCCATGAAATTTGCAGAACTCGCAAACACCATCTTCGGGGAGGATACCGAAGACCGGCCTTCAGCTGGGCTCGGAAAAACGGTAACCTCCTTACTATGGTTTCAAAAAGCATAATGGCTGAGAACGAGGCAGTCCTAGTAATGGCGTAAGAGGGAAGAAAAGAATTTTTTCTTCCACCTCTCTAACTTTTCCAAGGGGTGGTGCAACAAGGATGGGCTAAAAGAGGCTGCCAGCTCTCAGGATATGGGCAGTTTCGGCGAAGACATTTTTGGAGGAAAAGAACGAGTTTGAGGAATGAAAAACATGACTTCCAGAGAAAAACTTTAAAATCAAAAGGCTATGGAAACACAAAACAAAAACCCACCAAATCTTTTGCCAAAATCTGAGATTTGAAGACGCCGTCGTGAAAAGTTGGCTGGAAAAAAGCTCCGTCAAACAGCACCGCCGCAAGAAACAGCAAGAAAATGCAGAAGGCAGGGGGGAAAGCAGAGAAGAGCAGAAGCAAAAGGAACTTATGATGGAATGGGCGCTATTTATAAAGCCAGAGGGGTGGGTAACCGAAACATCGTCATAAGTACCCTTTGGAGGCGAACCGTCGCCGTAACTGCTCTCTGCACCTGAAAAGGCGCGCCCTGCTGTAACCGACGTGACAACCCCCAATGCCAATGTAACCGCTGCCACATGTCAGCCATCGCGTCCCTTGAAAACTGGGACACGTCTTTCTGACATCCCTGGAAAACCTGGGACGCGCCGCTCAGACTGACACGCCTTGGTTACGAGACACGACGTTGCGCAGACCTAGAGAAGGGAGAAGTAGGCTACCTCGAAGACACCAAAAGACAGGCTATGGCCGAACAGCCCATGATCTTCGGGCAAAAAGGTCCATCTTCGGCACAGGTATTACGCCCAAAGCCCCGAAGGACCTTCTCCAAAAGATGACAAGCCGAAATCTCCACTTCGGCTTTCTGGAAGGGGGGGCCTGTGATAGCCGAAGGGCTATCGCTTCTCTCATCTGGCCGATACTTCCCTGCCAAAAGTGTGGCCATGGGAAACCTGGCGTCATCCCGAGAGGAAGGTGCTAACATGACCTCGGAGGAGCGAAGCCGAATGCCCCGAACCCATGACCTCGGCTAGAACGCCAGGAAACGTTAAAGGTACTTGCCGGTTCCCTCGGGGGACCGAACAGATCGCCTTCGGGATAAAAGGCACCAGCTATAGCAGGCCGAACAGAGACCCTCCCCGAAGGCGGAACTCCCTGAAGGGAAGTCCCCGAACTGACAGGGCATAATTTCCCGAAGAGGGCATTCCGTACCAAAGGACGACCTCGCCCAGGGAACCTCGGGAGTACGGCAGGAGCCAGCATTTAAGGAAGCCTCTGACATGTCGCCCACAGACGTCTACACACCGCCTCAAAAGGCGCTCTGACACGCTGAACGCCATTCAGAGTCACATCACAGGCCTGTCTCAGTCACAAGGCTCAAAGGCAACCTGCTAAGCGGCTATCTGTCCCCTACGCCCAGAAGGTTCACGAAGGACATCCGACCGAACACGTGTCGCGATCTGAACGGGCTAGGCACTCCTATAAATACCAGGAAACATACCCTGGCAGGAGGTTGGCATCAGACTCACTCTTTCCCTGAGAAAATCACGCACAGGCAAGGCCAGCTCTTGTCCCCTAGTCTTCCTCTGCCTTTATCTTGGCCACTCAGGGCACTGACTTGGGCGTCGGAGGCTCCTCCTCGGAAAAATACTCCGGGAACCTTCTAACCCTCTTTTCTGAGCATTTCAGGCACGCACCTCTGGGAAACCTTTGCACCAGACGTTCTGCCTCTCAGGAAGTCCCTCCCGAAGTCACAATGTCACATGACGTAGGTGCTGCTGGGCATCAATGACTGAATCACCCCTTTAGGTTACCTTGATGGGGACCTGGTTACCTTTTAGGTACCAAAAAGTTGACCGGGTTACCTTTTGAGGTTACCTTTAATGTGACCTAGTCACACTTAAACTAGTCACACTTAAGGTACCTTCAAGGTGACTCAGTTACCTTTTTAGGTTACCTTCAATGTGGCACGGTTACACTTCAAGGACCTAAAAGGTGACCGAGTCAGCTTTTTAGGTTTCCATTAAGGTGACCTGGTTACATTGTTGGGTCCTTCAATGTGACCAAGTCACCTTTTCAAATTCATTTTAAGGTGACCCCTGTAACACTTTAGGTACCTTCAAGGTGACTAGATCTCTTTTATTTGTTATGTTTGAAGTGACCCGGTCACCTTTCTTATACCTTCAAGGAGACCTAGATATTAATTTAGGTTACCTTCAAGGTGACCTAATTGCATTTTAGGTACATCCAAGGTGACCCGATTGCACTTTAGGGTTTGGGTTAGATTTAAGGTTAGGGTTAAGATTATGGTTAAGGTTTAAGATTAGGTTTAAGGTTTAAGGTTTAGGGTTAGAGTATAAGGTTAGGGTTTAGGTTATGTTTTAGGTTTAAGGTTTAAGGTTAGGGTTTAGGTTATAGAGAAGGTTTAAGCTTGGGGTTTAGGTTAGGTTAAAAGTTTAAGGTTTAAGGTAGGTTGAAGGTTTAGTTAGGGTTTATGGTTTATAGTTTAAGGTTGGGTTTAGGTTAGATTTAAGGTTTAGGGTTAGAGTTAGGGTTTAGGTTATGGTTAAGTTTTAAGGGTATAAAGTTTTGGGTTATGGTATGAAGTTTAGGGTTTAGGGTTAGGGTATGAAGTTAGGGTTATGGTTAAGTTTTGGGTTAGGGTTAGATTTGGCGCATTAAAAAACTAGGGTTAGGGTATGAGGTTTAGGGTTAGGGTGTAAGGCTTATGGGTTAGGTTATGGTATGGGGTTTAGGGTTAGGGTTATGCGCTCAATTTAAGGTTTAGGTTTGGATTAGGGTTTAGGAATTAGGGTTTTGGGTTAAGGTATAAGGTTTAGGGTATGGGATTTAGGGTTTGGGTTTGGGTATATGGCTTAGGGTTAGAATTTAAGACTTAATCTAAGGTTAACGACTTAATTTAGGGTTAAGGCGAGGTTTATGGTTAAGACTAAGTTTTCATTGTAAGGTTAAGGCTAGGTTTATGATTTAAGTTTACATTTTTTTTACATAATATTAAGACTAGATCTAGGGTTAAGACAAGGTTTAGTGTTTAAGTTTAATGATTTTAGTAGGCAACATTGGTACCTAAACTTTTAAGTACAGTGCAATAAAGTAACGAAATTTTGAAATATTTCATTTTTACCATCCATAATAATTACAAGACTGCTCCTTGAAATTGTTAAATTTTTACATTTTCACCCCAAAATATTTGAAATTTAACAATTTAGTTATTATATACAATAATTAGCTAGAGCTACATTTTACATTTAAAGTTGGAAATTGTAGCAAATTTATCGGAATGTAATTAAGAAAATTTTTATAATTTTTTTAACTAAAAATACTAAAAGAAGGAATTTTTTTTAACCTGAACCCAAATAAACCTTACCAAACCCAACCAGTCCTCAAATTCTACTCAACTTAAAATCAACGTGAACTCAAATAACCTGACCTAGATCTTGAATAAATTCATATTAACCTGATTAACCCTGAACTTGAATAGCTTGACCTAAACCTGACTTGACCCACCCAATTGTCATCTCTAATTTCTGCTAAATTATATTTTTTAGAATCATAAGTAACATTTTAGTGACTATTCTAAAAGTTTAAAGAAATATAAATGTGTCTTATTTTGGTGACAGTTAAATACTTAAATTTTCAACAAGTCTCAGATTTAGGTGCCTGATCTAAATTATTGATTTTTTTACGTCACAAAAAATTACAAATTTGGTCACTAGTAAATTTTATTATTTTTTTAACAGTGTACATCAATTATATATACTATCAGGTGCTCAATTTTAAATTTCTTACTATGTTACTATTACTTTGTAAATTTGTTTTTCATTTGCTTTACTAAGTTGATTAGTATACAAAAATTTTATATTTTGAGTACCACTGGAATAGTATAAAATAATATTTTACTAAGTGTATTATTAAACAATTAAGGGCCAATTCATTTTAATTTAAGTCAACTAGCTTATTTTACTTATATATTTTGTTTTGCCTGAAATCAATTTCATTTAAAAAGTCAATATTATGTAGATGCAATAATCCATTTGAAACTAAATTTTCATGACATTATTAAACTTTTGTGAATTTTCCTTTTTTAATGTCTAAGACTGAAAAAATTCATAAAAATTTAGTAAGGTTACAAAAATTATATTTTCAATGGATTATTGCACTTACATAATGTTGAATTTTAATTAAAATTAATTTTGGGTAAAAAAATGTAAGAATAAAAAAATGTCATTTAGAATTCAATTAACTTAAGTTAAAACGAACTGGATGTAATATTATTGTTAAGATTTAAGGTTAGGGTTAAGGTTAAGGGTTAAGGGTTTTAGTGTATTATTGCATATTCACCCAAATTATAGTTTTATTGATAGCTAGGGTTAAGGTCAAGGATTAAGAGTTAGTATATTATTGCATATTGTTCTTATATAAAGTGATTATTCGCCCAAATTATAGTTTTATTGATAGATAGGGTTAAGGTTAAGGGTTAAAGGTTTTAGTATATTATTGCATATTATTCTTATATGAAATGATTATTTACCCAAATTATATTTTTATGGATAATTCATACGATAAGAAGTCTAAAAAGTAATTTTAAGATATCTTTGTCCAAAGTAGTTTTTGTTTTTTTGTAAATTTTTTAACTTAACTAACCCAAAAGGGTAAAAATTAATAAAAAAAACTATTTAATTCTAATAAAAAGTTGATGCGGTCCGGTTGTGCGGGACCGGCATCTCCGCTGTGTGCGGTAATGAAGGCAGTAGGGGGTCTTGGGGAAAAATTGGCGTCCTGGGTGGATCGCCTCAAGTGATGGCCAGCAGCTCCTTGGTCCCGTGGCGAGAAGGCGACGTGAAGCTCCAACGGCGTGGTAAAGGGCCCCAAACAAAGATCCTCCAGGGATGCCTGGCTAGAACACTCAAAAGACAACGGTTAAGAGGTCCCCGGAATCTTTTTCCGGGGCGGAGCCTCCGACGCCCAAGTCAGTGCCTTTTTTCAGTGGGAAACACCATAATAAGTACAAGAGACGTGTACCTGGCGTGTCTTTCTGCGGGCCGGAGGGAGAGTATTTAGGCGGAGAGGAGAGAGTGCCCTCTATTTTTCGGCCTCTCTCTGTCCTGTTCTCTTCCAGCCGGAGCCGGAGCGTCCCCCCTATGGCCATGTGCCTGGCGTATTTAAAGGAGGAAACGAGCTTTTAAGATTGTGGCACGTGTATGGTTGGATGATGCTTGTACTGCTGGGCGCGGGATTCCTTGGCCGCCTGCAGGCTCGTTGAGCCATGAGCTGCAACAATCGTACCCTGACATGACAAGACGAGGGGCGTGTCACTTTGTCAGAGCTCATGTGAGGGCGCCCGTACAGGGCGTACGGGCGAAGTGTCAGAGACTCTTAGATGACTTCTGCTGCGCCTTTGAGGTCCCCTAGGTCGAAGTCCGTCTTCGTAGTGGGGGCCTTTCCCGGAGCCAGGCTGGTACCTCGGGGCATCACCTGTTTCCGAGGTTAGTTCGGTCGCCCTCGCGAGGGAGACGGTCCGTTGATTTCCCGAGGTAGGTACCGGTGTTCTGCCGAGGTGGTATTCCTCAGGTGTCTGGCTCCCTTCTTTCCTGAAGTCCTTAGGTAACTAGTGTGGCCACACTTCGGTCATCAAAAGTATTGACAAATTTTTTTGGACTTTCCCCATTTTAAGGTTATGGTTGAGTTTAGGAATAAGGTTAAGTTTTGGATTTATGGGTTCTTACAAAATAAGTAACCTTCCAGGAACTTTAATGATTTTTTATAGGTAAATGTCGATATTACAACATTGATATCCAAACTTTTAAGTGTAGTGCAATAAAATACCAAAATTTTAAAAAAAATTATTTTTTACCACCCATAATAATTACATGATGAGTTCCTCAACTTTAAAATTTTTACATTTTCATCCAAAATTTTGAAATTCAATAGTTTAGTACTATGGACAACAGTCAATTGGACTTATATTTCATAGTAAAATTTAGAAATTGTAGTAAATTTATCGGAACATAATCAAGAATTTTTTATGAATTTTTTTAGTTAAACATATTAAAAGAAGAAAAATTAACCTAAATTGAATAACAAAAAATTAAATTATTTAATTTAAAATTTTTAAAAAACCATACAAAAAATAGATTTGATCCAGTCATTTAAGCTAGTAACCCGAGTAAACCCGACTGTCAACCTGAATCTAGCCCAAAACTAACTGGGATTGAAATTCACCTAACTTATTAGATATTTGAATTTATGACTTATCTCATATTTAGGTATCTGATTTAAATTATTAATTTACATCAAAAAAATTATTAAATTGGTCTATAGTAAAATTTATTATTATCCTTGCTATGATACAATTACTTTGTAAAATATTTTTTATTTGCTTTACTAAGTTGATCAATATACATAAATTTTATATTCTGAGTACCATTGACATATAAAATAATATTTTATTAAGTGTATTATTCAATAATTAATATTTTAACACCGCAAATATTTTAAAAATTATTTTTTTTAATATGTATTTAATAAAATACATTCTCCTATATTTTTTCGTCTCAGTTTCTCCCTTCTCCCTATATTTTATTTTTTGTATATATTTTTTTCTATCCTCCCTCCTCTCTACGCTTTTTATTTTTTTTCTTTCCTCTATATTTTCTTCTTTCTCCTCCCTCTTGTCTCTTTTTTCTTTTTCTTTCCTGTCCCCTCATCGACTAGGCCTGTCCAGTCCTTTCCCCTTGCTTACATTAGCCATGATCAATGGTCAAGAGTGGGGGGATAACTTTACCCCTTTTTGTTGGGTGGGTATTATAAAATCTTCTGACTAATAACCTACTGAGTCTCGCACTAACATGTATTTTGAAAATTAAAAAAAATTCTAAAATTTTCCATTTGAAAATCAAAGGAGGAATCGAACCTTGGTAAAGTAGTGTGAGAACTTAGAATCAATTCGAAAGGGAGGGTTGAATCGAATGAGAGTGGATAGTAGGAGAATTGTTGTAGCATGGAGTGAAATGACATTAATAAGGATCATGATTTGGCATGAAAACAATGAGGGAAAGTAAGGGAGAAAATCAGAAATGGTTGTAAAGTAAGTTATGCTTATGTTCTATGTAGTATAAGCACTTTGGGTTTAAGAGGAATTGATGGATTTGTATTCCGAGTAGGAATTTGGTCTGTGGAATTAAGGTTTTGAAGGTTAGGTTTTGTGAATGATTACTCACTTTTGTTATATGTACTATCTTCTTTTTATTGGTCTAAACACCTTTGTTCTAGTCAAAGTCGCAATGGTGTATGAAAAAACACATTTCTGAGTTCAGTGCATGCAAACATTATAAGAATCTAGTAAAGTGATCAAGTTGGCTACAAAAGTGATAAGGCTCCAAAAAAGAGATAAAGTAGGCTGCAAAAGCTATAAGGCTCCCAAAAAAGCTATTAGATGTTATTGCCTTTTGGTTGGCCCGAATCGCTTTGTTGGTAGCTTAATTGCCATTTGCTTCTTATAATCACAGTTAGTGTGGTTTTGGGCAGGTTTTTGACATAAATTTATACTCATTCTATTTATGTGTCATAGTGAAAAAAAATGGCATTTCATTTTTCACAAAAGCATTCCCACCTTATGGAATGATGTTTTTGCTTCGAAAAAAGTGTTTGCACATGCACAAGAGTGTTCATAAATCAGGGAGTCTACGATTCATAATTCAGGGCCCCGACTGTGAACCGCAGACCCTTGATCGTGAATCACTAAGTGTGTGGTTCATAATCAGTGCGTTTGTGGTTCATGACCAGGGACCTAAATATGAACCGTTAGGAATATGTGGCTCACAATTAAGGAGTTTGCGGTTCATAATCAAGGGCCTAAATATGAACCACTAAAAATATGTGGTTCACAATTAGAGGTCAAAATGTGAACTATAAACTCTCTGATTGTAAACCACAGGCCTCCAGATTATGAACTACTAACTCTGTTTGTTACAATTAGGGTGTATGTGGTTCAGAATTTTTTGTCGAAATATAAACCACAAATTTAGTAGTTCACAATTAGGGGGTTTTGGTTCATAATTAGGGGTATATGGTTCATAACCAAGGCCCTGATTGTGAGTCATAAACCCCCTAATTATGAACCTCAAACCTCTTGATTGTGAACTGCATAGCCCTCAATGTGAACCACATGAAAAGCGGTTTACACTTTGGGGGGGGGAGGGGATGCGACTCATATTCAAGGCTTATGGTGAACTGCATACCCCCTGAAAGTAAACCACATGAAAAGTGGTTGATATTTAGGGGTTTGTAGTTCACAATCAGGGTCTGTGGTTAACTTTTAAGGGAATATATGGTTCACATTCGAGGTTCTTGGAGTTCACCATGGGGGCCCTGATTGTGAATCACATGCCTCCTGAATGTGAACAGCAAGTCCTCTGAATGTGAACCGTAGACCCCTAAACATGAACCACATGAAAAGCGGTTCAAATTCTGGGGCTACGGCTCATTTTTGGGGGTCCTACAGTTTACATTTGGGTACTTGCAGATCTTATCACTTTTTTAGTAAAACACATGCCATGTTCAATGCTTTTTCAAGTGGTTAATAGCTTTTCCTAGGCCTTTTGTCATGCCCAACTTAGCCCCTGGCCCATTTTGGGCCCGATTACTTAAACACGCAGCGGAATTTTTCACAAAAGGGGAATTTATTAATACTTATCAAAACATAAAGGTACGACCCCAGGATACTTACCGGTACTAGCTCGTTATGTTCTTATTTAATAAAGGTGAAGTTGAGGTGCTTTCAGAAACAAGCTAGTACCTATGTGAAATTTTTAGTGTTCATTTCATGATCTTTATCATACTTAGCCAAGTACATGCATGGCAACCAAAACACCATATCCATATTTTGAAAACTTGTTTATGAACTCATGTCTTGCATACTCTTATATGTTTTAGAAACATACAAAGACCATTCCATAGCACATGGTCAAACATAAGCCTCTTCCAGTATTTTCTCCACTTGTGCACACAATATCATAGGCATCACTTCACATACTTAATTCATCCAAAAGTACACATGTCCATTTACATGTACTTAATATCCTTAGATTCCATTTTAGCACACATGTGACCATTTCCATACTATTCCAAGTTCACTTGAAACTTCTTTCTTAAGTGCACATACAAAACCGAATATTGCATGCTTTATAATTGAACATAACTTTTATGAACATGCAATTATATTGGTACTTAACATGCGAGCTCCTTCTCATTGAACATAAACAACTCAACTTCCATACCTGCATATCATTCTTAGCACATTCCAAGCACATGGTAAAATCACCAAGCATACCAAAACATTCCATAGTCCGTGAGTTCATATTTACAAGTCATAAAAATGTTGTTAAACTGAAAGTGAACATATTCACTTAAAACTTATCCATGATATTCAAAAGCATGATACATGGCAAATAATGCACAATTCCATGGAACACATTCCACCTTAATAGACCTTGTTCCCACAAATTTCTAGACTCCATAAGCCTGTAGAAGGAAGTCCACAACATTAGCTTGATTCACAAGCAATCCATATCACAAAAGACACTTAGAATATTGAGCAACACATGCACAAACCTTTACCATCCGAAAGAGTATATATCACTCTTGACCTTAATGCTTTTCTATAGCTCTTTTTCCTACAAAAGTATAGTAGGGCGAATGAGTTATAAAACTCAATAAGGAATCTGGTGGCATCCAATGCCTAACTTAGTGAGGTATTTCTTATGGCTTCCAAAGCCTAACTTATGCCAAGAACGTAATGGAAATTATTCCATGTTCCGGCAAAGAAAATACTAAGACAAAGAAAACACAAGATACATACATATAACAATAATAATCATAATCGGGGGTTAGCATGCACAACCAAAACAAAGAAGCACACAAACACACACACCACTTAACACCATTCCGGATGGGCAGAGCAAGCATAAACACATTCCATTACACATAATTTCGGTCGCCTTTATTTTATACCGTACCGAGCACTCCTTAACTTGGGAATCAAGTTGGCCAAACTCAATTCCTAGCCATAATGCATGCACAGAACTCATGAGTAAACAGAGTTGCCGAAGCAACGATACTTAGCCCACTTAGCACTATGTGCCCGAATACTCACAAAGTGAGTATGAGAAATCCTCACACAGAATTGCCAAAGCAATAAAACAACTTAGCCTCTTATGCACTCCTGGGATCATATGGTTCTTTGACCATCACCTAGGGGCCTGAAGACTCACAAACAAAATCATGGAACAAAGTGAGTATAGGAAATCCTTACCATAATTTAGTAATCTCTTGTTGCTTAATCTTTGCCTTTCCTTGGTTTTGTTGTTGTTTAGAATTTGTCTTTTCCTTAATGGACATATAAAGCCTAAAACACTAACAAGTTATTTACTTGCTTTTCATTAACTCAAAGAACCATAATTTACCAAGAACACTTGGCATAACTTACTCAATCTCAACTTAAGGAGGTAAGGCCCAATTTAGCCCTTCTTTGTACTTAGGCCCAAATTAGCCTTTCTTGTATTTAGGCCCAAATTAGCCTTTCTTGTATTTAGGCCCAAATGAACTTAGGAGCCACATAGGCCCAAATGAACTTAAGAGCCCAAGAACACCATGAACAAGTGTTCAAGCCCATGAAATTTCTCCATAATCAACATGGCCGAATTTATGGCTTAACATTTCTCTAAATTTTCAAGCTCATATGTTCATAGAAACTCACATATACCAAGAACACTTGGTTTTAACTTAAAGAATCCAAAATGAACTCTTGGCCGAATTTACTCTTTATTTCCTTCTTCTCATCTTAGTTCCATATATCTCTAGGAACCCATAATTGCCGAGAACACTTGGCTAACTTACAAACATACAAAACAATAACATGGCCGAATCCTTTAGCTAACAAAACTTCTTCTTTCTACATCCATCTTTTTGGTTCTTGTCTAGAACATCCATAAGAGCTTGTTTAGTACCAAGAACACTTGGTTTAAGCTCACTAATGCCAAGATAATGGCTTGGCCAAATTTATACCCTTGCATTTCATCCATCCTTCACTTGTTTTTTTCTTGCTTAGGATGACCATAAAAGCTCAAAAGTACCAAGAACTCTTGGTTTAGAGCTTCACAATGCCAAGAACATACTTGGCCGAATTTTCTTCTTTGCTTGGAAACCTTCACTTGATCTTTTCTTTGTAGCCTTCTAACACTTCATAAACACCAAGAATACTTGGTTTATCTTCCAGAAAGTTCAAACATGAACTTGGCCGAATTTCTTCAAAATGGTAGCATGGCTGAAATTTCTACATGATCTTTCTTCAATATCTCACTTAATTTCTTGCTTTGGATGGCTTTACAAGCTTAAGAATACCAAGAAAACTTGGTTGAACTTCATGGATGCCAATAATATATCATGGCCAAATTTTAGAGGAGAAGAAAGAGTTAGAAGCTTAAGAAAAGAACATGGCCAAATTTTGATGAGAGAAAGAGAACGTTTGGAGTGTGTTTTGAGTGTTTAAGTGTGAGAGAAGATAATAATGAATGGTGAGCAAGAGTGGCTGGCCATGAGGAGATAAATGAAGTGAATAATGTGCTTGGAATGAGTGGGAGACAAGATTAAAAGAAAAGAAGACTAATTGGAAGACTTTTGGGTAAGTTTGGTAAAAATAGTCAAAAGTAGGTGAAGAAAGAATCCAAGGTGATGACTAAGGGTGGGAGATGGATTAAAATAATGGGATTTGGAGGGAGGTGACATAAAATATAGGAAAATGGAGGGGAATGGCCAGCCATAGCATCCTAGGCCATTAAAATGGCCTAATTCCCCCTTTAGTCCTCCATATTTCTGATTTTGGGCAATTGAGCCCAACCACTAAAAATTCCTTTGTGCAATTGAGTTCCTTAACTTTAAATTCCACCATTTCATCACTAATATTCTTGGCCTAAGCAAAGCTTAATTTCAAGAGTGTCCAACACTCACATAAACCCAATTCCTCACCTACATAATGTCTCCCGAGCTCAATGAGCTCAATTCCTTTTTTGAAAAATTTTCTGAGCGTTTTTTATCTCCATAATCTGAGACTTAAATACTCGGGATTTTCAGGGCATTACACCTTTAAATGCCTTTTCAATTTCATCCATGCTTTTTTCATGTCTAAAAGGTTATCAGCTGAGTTAGCAAAATCAAAGTAACTTAAGCTTTAAATTTCTAGATAAATTTTGCACGCACAATCAAAAAAGCAATGGAAAAGATACCTGAAAATTGGCTAAGATGCTGTAAAAAGCAGACCAGACAAATTTTCTACTTAAGCTCTGGTTCAACAAGGGAAAATATAATGTCCACTTACCTATCGCTTTTCCTAAATTTGAACTACATGGTGTAGCACTTTCTAGTCATATAATCGCTTTTTCTAGTGAGTTAATCGCTTTCTCTGTGTATGAAAATGCTTTTCTTGTTACCTAATTGGTTTTCTACTCATTAAAATTACCTGTCGCTATAAGAACTAGTTATACGGTAAAGCTATTGACTCTTTTGCCCTATTCCTGTTTCTGCTCATTTAAGTCGCTTTTGTACTTATTGAAATCATTTTTTTTTTCATTCAATTTTGAACGAGAATCATCATCGAATTACTTATAATTTGAAATGTTAAAAATTGAAACTACACCTGGAAAGAAGATTAAGATCAATGAAAAGAAAAAGTCATGTAGAAGTAGAAATATCCACATGATAAAAGATCAATTTCCTTTTTTGTATGAAATTTATTTGACTAAAGTCAAATAAGTAATTTGCTTCAAATACAAGCGAATAGTAGTAAGTAATTTATAAGTGCGAATAAAAGAAATGGGCACTTCAAAAGAAAGGGAAATCAAATCACAAATACCTTGACAAGCAAATTTCTCATTAACGAAAGCCAAGTCAGTTTTTGGTTACTTTGTCAACGCTTTTATTGCCACCAAAAATAGTATTTTATAAATCACAAATGCTTTTATATACCTCCTATCGCTTTTAAAGAAGTAACTCAAGCTTTGAATTTCCAGATAAATGTCCCAGGAATGCTTTTTCATATATATGTAACTCTTTTCTTGCACTATAGATGTTTTTTTAAGAAAAATATCCCTTGTCCATCCTTTTCGTCGCTTGTTTTGGAACTATAATGGTACCTTATCATAATCTTTCTCTTACTCATAAACGCAAAATCTTATTTATTAAAAATGTAACTTAGTAACAAAGAAAAACATTTTAGTACTATAAAAGGCAATTTGGCTAATAAAAAAGCTATGAAGTCTAGGAAAGAACATTTCCATCAGTCGCTCTTTTAATACACATTACCAAACCTCTCATAAAAACATTACACAAGTAAATTAAAAACTTAAAACATTACTACTAACCTAGATTCGTCATAAGCATTTTCACCATTAATGCTTCACGTATGATTTAAGTTTTATTCCCTTCTCATAACAATGTCATTGATTTTCTATAGAGTTGATAACTATGATAAGAACATAGAACAAAACCTAAACCTTCTAAACTCCTTCTAAACTTCCTCATATGCATTCATCTACAATACAATTCAAACTTCTCAACATTAAGTTACTCTCACTAATAGATACAACTACTACTCCCACATTGACTTCTCTACATTAACTCAAACTTCTCACGTTAACTTTCATTTACTTTTTCTTTTCACCCACCCACTTTTTTTTATTACGTTCTACTCTTTCTCAAACTTTTAGTGCCATTTTTTTTACTTCTATTTAAATTATTTAACAATAATATGTCCAAAAATATATTTTACAGAATTATTTGTAGTGAATATATCTTTTTTTTTTTTTCTATTTCACTTATTGCAGCAAGTTAAAATTAAGTTTTACCTACTCTCATAACTGACCCAACCGGTTAACTGATGAAATGTTTGAAATGTCTTTTTTTGACTTTTTCATTTTGTGCTCTAGCCGCTACGACAACTTGTCGCAGCAACATTTTAGAAATTTCCCTCTTCTACCTAGTGTACATCAGTAACTTTGCCTTTTTTATTTTTATATTTTTTAAATATAAATCTCTATTTTTTTTTTTTGTATTCAAAATTCAAGCACATAAGTATAAGGTTTAAAAAGGTATTTCTAATTTTAGGGAATATGGGAGATTCCTATTTTTTTGGGATCCAAAGGTGACCAAACTAGTATTTAATGACATTGTTTAGGATTAGGGGAGGAGGATGGGACTCGAACTCTGGCAATGAGCAGGGCTAAATGTACCTTAAGCCAAGTGAACTTGGTATGCAGGACAAATCTCTAACTTATGTTATAGCATAAGAGTAGATTTGTCATAAAGTTTTAAAATAATAATAAAATATCTTTTTTTCCAAAATGACTTGGCACAAAGTTGTAAAATAATAATAAAATGGCCATTTTAGTGCAGGAGTAGATTTGTCATAAATGTTTTACCTAGCCTATAAAAATTTTCTAGTTAGTACCTAGTTACTCTAAGTTTGCAAATATTGAATTTGAATCCCTTGTCCACAAAGCATTGAGGTAAGGGTATTTTTTGCTAGTTATGAAAAATGATTCAGGGGACATCGTTTAATGATAGATTCCCATTAGGTCAATGCCAAAATACAAGCAATGCCCTTGTTAAAAGCCACTTCTGCAAACTATCCATGTCCCTTTGTTGTCTAGGCTATTAGGGACACTGCCCAGGATCACTTTAATAATCACGATTATGGTGAATCTCACTCTTGGTTGCAATGGCTAAGTCAATTCTCGTAATATATTAAAACTTTCTTACCACTAGTTCTTTAACCAAAAAAAAAATTATATGCATGCTTAAATTTGGTTACAAATTAAAACAAGCATTAAAACAAAACACTTGCTAGCCCGGGCATTTATAAAAAAAATGAAGAAAACCATAATAGAGTATTTATAAAAAATAATGAAGAAAACCATAACAGAAGTTAAATAAAATATTAAGTTATCTTAAACTTCAAACAATGACTTAATGTACAACAATTAAACTTATGTACATCCAAAAGCAACCAATGTATTTGTCACACACTTGAAAGTCTTCTATAAACACTTGTCATTACTATAAGGCATAACCTAGTATACTTAAAGTATAAATTAATAACTATCTGAGATCATTAAACTATACACCAACCTAAGCCTCTTTTACTCCTAAAGTGGATGGCTCCTTACCATCCTTATACTTTTCCCTTGATTAGCCCACTAACAGAACCAGAAAAATAACCTTAGTCCATACCATGACCAACTATAACACTTAGAATCAATTATAGATTCAAATAATTTTTACCATCAACAAATTACAACTTAACATCCAACAACTCGGTGTTATGCTCCTAACTAAACATATTTGCACAATATGTAAATAAGAGAGTGAGAATACGATGATTCTCAATAAGAGATTTCTTAACCTACAATAAAATCTTAGGACCCATATATGAAATAAATATATATAGCTTAATGCAAACTCTTACATCTCAGTCTTATCACATGGCCACCAGAAAAGGTTTCGTTGTGCAAACCTAACCTCAACATATTCCTACTTTTTTGCAAAAACTTTTCTTGTTTTAGCAAGCATTGTGACTTACCACTTTCTTTACTTTCTCTTATCATATTATAAAGAAGTATCACTTAATCTTGTTGGTTCATCTTTCCAAACACAGTGCCTTAGCTAGGGTACTCTTGAGGTTTAAGACTTAAATACTTAACACCCAAACACTTACTTAAGGCCCTTTTTTTTTAACTTGAGTCTTAAGCCCTTTTCCTTTTCCACCACTTAATTCTTTAATTAATGCATTTTAATATAATGCATCAATTTAAACTTACTTGAACTTAAAATCTTTTATGTTAGATTATTAGATTATTCAACATTTGTAAGCATAATTCCATTAGCCTTCACTTCGGTTTTGAGTCACCCGTAAGATCCCTCTTAGTAGCTTAAATTCAAAACATACATTGATCATTTTAAGCACATTTAAACCCCTAAAAATCATGAAAATAACCCTTAATTCACACATAAATAGCCTAGGAATTTTTCCCAATTTTTGCTTAGCTTTATGTGCTTTTTCAATTTCAATTGGTAAACCACTATCCAACTTTGTTCCCTTACTTTTATAGTCTTTACATACTAGTTCATAAGCAAGATAACAAAAATTAAAAGCTAATAAAAATACTAGAAATCAACAAATCCCCTTACTGAACAATTTTAAGCCGAGGCTCTCCCCACCTTAGTGTACGACATGGTTTTAATGGCCATTTCAATAACTATGTTGTTTTTGTTTTTATTTCCAGCTTACAAATACTAGTTCTTAAGCAAGTTAACAACAGAAGTGGATTTGTAAAACCCCGGAACATAGAAACATGGCTGGAATTGAAGGGACCGAGTTACCTTGATACAGCTATTTCAGCTCTATCACTTTCCTCTTTGGTTTCTTAGCTCAATAACACCCCAATTAAAGATTTAAAACTAATAAACACACTAAGGAGATAACTTAGCCATATTCTCAACCCTAACAATCGAATGATCAATATCAAACATCAACAAGAAATCAAATCTCTTAGCTCCCAAGCTCAAACCTGAAACCAAGGTCACTCAGCTTCAAGAATCATGATTTCCATGATAAATCTTACATGGCTGAGCTAAAAAATATTTCCTTTCAACCTAGTGAACGTTGGATATGGGAGAGCTTAAATAAGATGATCATCTTTTCCAATTTAGGGAGACAATGAATAGAAATTTTCTATTCAATAAATTATCTTACACAACTTTTGGCCCTTGGGCAATTTAGCTCACATTTCTTTTGGCCTTAGGGCAATTTACGTCACATTTCTTCTCCTTTTGTCAATTTGCACCCAAACGTATTCCGAGTGCTTGAATAGGATGTTTTTTTACCAAATTTAATTAATGTCAATTTAGTGACATTTTGCAACTTGTTAAAATTGCCAAAAGACCCTTTAGCCAATTTTTGTACTGTTAAGCCACTAGACCATTTAATACTAGACTTGGCTTGCAAATAAATAATTTGAACATGTAAAATTACTAAAATTATCATGATTACCTTACCAATCCAACTTTAAGTCTTGGAAAGCCATTATATGGGGCCTGAATTTAATTAGGGCCTTACCTACTGCTCTTAGACAAGTGAAGTACTACTTTATTACCGTCAACTAATTCACAAAGTGGGTTAAGGCTAGGCCCTTGACAACTATTATGGGCCCTAAGGTGATAAATTTTTTATGGAAAATATTGTTTGTTGCTTCGGATGCCCACAAGCCATCATCACTAACAACAATAAGCAGTTTAACTATGCTCAGCTACTAAAATTCACTAAGGAAAAGGCTTACTCCTCTACTTTGCTCTTATTGCTCATCCACTATCAAAAAGGCAAGTAAAGGTCACTAATCATACCATCAAAGAAGAGTTATAGAAGAGATTTTCTGAGTCTAATGAAAAGTGGGAAAAAAAGTTACAAAGCATAACTTGGGACTATTGAAAGACCATAGAGGTTAACAAAAAAAAGTCCTTTTGCACTCGTCAAAGGAATGAAGGCACTCATCCTAGTTGAGATTGTTTAACCATCATTTTGGGTCCAAATCTTCAATGCCAAAACTAGTGACGAAGACCTCAAGGCCAAATTGGACATTATTGAAAGGCTTAGGAAAAATGGCTGGGTCTATATGTGTGCTTTCAAATAAAGTGTAGCTCGGCTCCATGATGCTAAGGCAAAGTCAAAAACAGACAAGGGTTGAAGGAAGGGTTCTTATGAAATCAAAGCTGATATGAAGAAACCTAGGCCACGATGCATTGATATGCAATTAGTGTGGCCCCTATGCTGTAAAACAGGAAAGTAAATGAGTCATATTTCAATTACTAGATTCCTATGAAAATTTTTTACTTATGAACTATCACTTAAATAACCTAAGACCCTACTTTTCCTAGTGTCGAGCACCATTATCGAGGAAATATTCACATATTTTTTTTAAGATAAATCTCCATATGTAATCTCCAAATAAATGAGCCCTTACTTTAGAGGAACTGTAAAGTAACTGAAGGCTAATTGACTCATTTTACTTAAAATGGCTAAGTTAGCCATTTTATGGTTTAGGCCTTATGGCGTTTCAGGTATCGTGTTTAGGGCTCCTTAAATCTCTAAATCTCTAAACCATAACCCTTTTCCTTAAACCTTAACCCTATATCCCTAAACCGTATAACCTTAAAACTCTAAACCCTAACCCTAAACACTAATCCTAAACCCTAAATACTAATGCTCAATTTACATAGCATGAGATTATAATTGTTATAGCCCTCCCAGCAGAAAGCTCAATTAAGGAATATAAATCAATTAAATTCCTAGTTTAACACCCCATTTTGAGTTTATGACATCAAAAAAGGTCGGGGGCAAAATGGTAACTTTACATTTTGAGGTGTTGGGCTGAGTCCTAGGTGTAAAAAATGTGTTTTAAACTTAAATCTTGCTTTGCACCCAAAATTTCACTAAGTGTTGAAAGTTTAACCAAGATTTGACCAAAGGCTATTATTTTGGGAATAAGGCTTTTTGATGGCTAAAATAAAGTTTGATGGGTTTATAGGATTAAAGGCTTTATAACTTGGTTAAAAAGGGGATGACTGCCACTATTCACCATTTCTTCTCTTCCAAACCTGAGGTCCATCTTGCCTTTTTCGAATCCATCTCAATTTCTTCAAAAATCATTACTTTCTTGATGAAATTTAAAGGTTTTAAGGGTGTATAAATAGTAGGTTGCTTGTTTTCAAAATATTTTATGGTTTTGAAGCTTGGATTCACATTTTCTTGCTTTGTGCCTGTGATGTGCGTGAGGTAACCTTAAATCCTTGAAGTTTTCTTTTCTAATTGTGTCACAGGCCTTGAACCTTAATCCTATTTAAGTCATATAGGACCCCAGGAACCTTACACTAATTTAGTGCTAGGCCTGCGCAAGTTGCTCCTTAGTGGGCATGCTAATTGATTAAATCCTTAATGCAATACTGTTTTATACTATGCCTTACTATGGCTGTAGGTCAATGACCATAAAAATAATATATAATCAATGCAGTTGGCCAGCACTTCAAACATGCATTTATATAAAACATACTATTATGCATTGTGAATCCATGCAAGCTACTAGGGAACACAACCACTAGTTCCATAGCATTTACCAGAGGCATAACTTTTGCACACATATATATACATCATACACAAAAGTGTTATACATATGCTACACACTGAGAATCTTGGGATCCAATCTCACCTGAGTTACACTGCTAAAAAGGATCACTACAGTGTTCAGGTATCCCCTGCTTCTTGCCTCTGGTCTCGAAATACTAACAACCTTTCCTTCTATTGGTTGTTAGCCCCAGATGTACTAGTGTCTGCACATAAAACATGTAAGGGGTGTGAGAACTGGAGGTTCCCAGTAAGGGTTATAGTCTGCAAGAAAAACAAAAATATAGAACCATGTATATTATCCATAAAGATGTCGATATATGCCTAGTGCTAGGAGCTCGTATTATTGGCCAATAATCATGGGAGTAGCTAATTCCCACAATTCTTTTACCCATTTGTCTTGAAATTGATAAGTCCAACTTGTCCATACAAATACTACTTTGAAAGCTTCTTAGTATTTGCTAAAATCCCTTATTTTATGTACATGAGTGAACTATTTGCTTATTTAAATGCATGTGTTAGTGCTAGCATTCCAACATTTTGTGAGTGGTTGAGGATACCTCCCCCTCTTAGGTTCACCTAAGCCTTGGCCCATCATGGTGACCTTAGGTATCTTAAGTTCTCAAACCATCATACTCTCCATAAATTAGACCATACCAATGTCCATGTTGCTTATACATGGAAGTTTACAAACATGCACTTACACACTTCATATGCACTTCATAGTTTGGTTTTCTACCAAACCCAATCATATAAGCTTCTTAAATAGCCATCAATACTCAAATCATATGCTTCTTAAATTTATAGATAATTTTGCCACTTGATAAACAAGTATCATAGCCAAAGTTATTTAACACATATGTATATAAATTAAATAACCCTTACCTTAGATAACTTAGTTTGCAAGCTTCAAGTACTTAGCCTTTTTGTCTCAGTTTCAAGCCAAACTTAGGACCTCTCTTAGTAGCCTATTCCCAGCACCTATATTGATAATTTTAAGCACAATTTATCAATTTTAACACTTGGAAACAGCCCCTGAAACAACCACTAACTGTCCAGAATTTTCTGTCTCCGGTTTGCCTATCTTGTGGTTCTTTACACTTTTAATAACATAATTGCAGCCCAAATCTTGCTCCCTTATTTTTTTTATGCCTTGTATACTAGTGTATAAGAAAGATTGTCACCACCAAAATTACTGTAATAATACAGTTTATTCTTGGAAGTAACTACAATTTCAGCAGCCATATAATGCACATTCATGGCATTCATTGGTAAGCCACTTCCAAATAAATGTTCCTTTGCTTCTTAGCCCTCAAAAACTAGTTCATAAACAAGATAACACCCTTGGTGAGCTACTAAAATCCCTGGAACAAGAAATTATGGCTGGCTGTAAAAGAATTAAATGACACCTAACTCAACACTCATGGTTTCAGCTACACCAAAATTCCAGCCTTAGTTCTCTTGGGTTTTTAGCTCATTTGCATCTCAATTCACATATTACAGCTAGAAAACACATCAAACAATTATTCCAGCCATGAATTCTGCCATAAAAATCGTATGAACAGTACCAAATATCCAAAGGTGATGAAATCTACACCATAGGAACAAAACTAACCATGGATGAGCTCATGAATGCCTATAAACATGTTGAGCACCTTTGATTTCTCTTAACAACCAAGTCTAACATTAATTCCCATAATTTACAGACCTAAACTGTAGCTCAAAAACATGGGAAATAATAGAACCAAACTTACTTGGACAAGAAGCAAGAAATCCTAGCTTAGGATAGCACAAAACTTGATTTTTCTTCAAAGTCTTGATTATTTGTGCTTGAATTTGATGGATTAAGCTTGGATTTTGTGTTAGCTGTGGTTTTTGGAGAGAAATAGAGGTTTTGGTGGTCTGGAGACGAAGGTGGAAGAAGATGGCCGAGCAATTAATGGGAGGTCAACTTATGTAGGCTTTAATTGCACTTGCCATACACATGGTGCTGTCTTTGTACTCTCTAATAAATATGGGTTTATTCGTAACACGCTTAGAACTTAAGCACCAAAGTTGGTATTACGCGGCGCCTTGTTCCTTCACAGATATAAATACGCGGCCAGTCCTAGCCTTTCAGTTATATTCCATTTTGTCCCTATTTTTCTCACGATTACACATAAATCACTTATAGACAATCTAGTCAATTCACAAATTCACGATAATAGAGCGAGAATCACGAAAAACCGTGTCACCTTAAATTTAATATTTTCTCATGCTCTATTCAACCGTGCAATAAAAATGGGTCATTATGTGAAATGACCAAAATGCCCTTCTTGGCCTGGCTTGCTTAAATGATCAATTTTATTCATTTTTAACTACTGGACCCTAAATTACAGAGACTTAGCTTGCAAATAAATTATATAAAGTGTAATATATTAAATTAACTAATTACCTAGTGATTAGACTTATAGCTCCGAGGGCTGTCACAAAATTGGCCTTTTGATGGATGGGTTTTGTTTAATTAGTCTTGTTTTGGTGCCATTTGCCTTGGATTCTCTTTAAACCTAGGAAAAACTCAGTGGAGCCATTTACTTGGTGTTGGAATGCTTAATCTTTGTTTGTTATTGAAATTAAGGTAAAGGATCTATGATTCATGCTTATGTGATGCCATTAATAACTTGTTTTGCTTGTTAAATTCAAGTAGCTTGATGAATGACATTAGTTAATGGGTTGTGTTGATCATGGTGGGCTAGTGTATTTGCCTTGCTTGGCTTGATGTTTATGACATTGTAAGCTTGGTAGAAATGGTGCATGTGTTTTGTAGGTGGGTGTAAATAAGAGGCATCCCTAGCAAGTGTGGGAGCCTTTGGAGGCTTCCTAAGGTGCATATAGTACCATTTTAAGGTACTGGGCATGTGGCCTTGACATCATGATGCTAGTGGTGGCGTTGCAGTGCCAAACTCGTGTGCTAGCACCAGAACGATTTATATTGTGGTGCCACGGTACTAGAGCTCGCTAGCTTGGACAACTTGTAGTATTTCAACCATAACTTTTTACTTGGGTGTCCAATTGAGGCAGTGCAAGATTTTACGTGAAACTAAGAGAAAGGGCTACCATTTCTATGCTTTCACTAAGCGTGGTTTGGCCTAAGTTTGGCTATGTTTTTGTTCAATGTGAGGAGATATTTGGCCACAATAAAGCACCATTAGTATTGTGTAAGGTTTAGTACCATCAGGAGCCTTGTCGAGCCTTCAAGTTTAAGGTTCTGATGTGAGAACCTTAGTACACCTAGGTGGGTTTCAAAGGACCTAGTGAATGAGTCTAACCGTGGTCATTGCTACTTTACTAGTGTGAGCCAAGTAATGGTGGATAGGTATGTGCCTTGAGTGAAGGTTGTGTGCACTTGTAGCCAAGACAAAATTACTTGAGGTGTGAGTTAGAACCTAGTGCACTCTTGGTAAGGGTTTAAAAGAAAGCTTAGTATATAAGTCGTCTAGGCAGGTTTGATGACTTGATGCACTATGTGGAGGCTTAGTACACCTAGTGAGTTCATTAGAACTCAAGCGAGGTGCATCCATAATGTTCACTTATACAACATAAGGGAGATTCAACTAGTGATGAACTTTACTAGTTAGGCTAGTAAGTAATGCTAGCTGGTGGACAAGGCTTTGCCTTGTAGTTAAGGACTAGGTAAAGGACAAGTCACAAGGGACTGAAACATTATGCACATAGGTTTAGCCTCACACTGTATGAGCTCAGAGTAGATTACATATACATATATATATATATATATATATATATGTTGCCCTTAGTGTTTTCTTTGCTGGTTAAAGATCCCTTATTAAGAATTATGGATTCTCACCTTTTTGGTTTCACGTTGTGTAGATACTAAGGTTATTGAATCCAACAATCATTGAGGGTTGTCAAGGTAGGTATCACTGTAGGTACATTATTTATAAGAATCTTTGGTATTCTAGTTTAATTGGTTACTTGTTGGTTAAGCTACATTACTAACTACATTCTTCTTGCCAATAGATGCTAGTGAGCATATGGAAGACTTTGGAGGCTTACCATTGGGATTTCCCATCTAAGGTAAGAGCTAGTTAATTAGATATCAATAGTAGTAGTCCTTTGTATGTATGATGTATGCTATCAACTTCTAATACGTATAAATAGAGTTATGGACTTTAGGGTTGCCTTTGGTTTGGATGCCTACACACGGTTAATTACGTGTAGGACTATGATGACACTATGATGGTTTTATATGCTTTGACTCTTTGAACAATCAATTTCATAGAAAATGCCTAGGCTATGCAAATGCTTTATGGTTTTTTACTTTCCTAAGTCAAAGCAACTTTTGCCTGCATGATCATATTTCTAGGTTAAATAACTAGTAGCGTGAATTTTTAACAAGGGTGCACATAATTAATTAGCTAATTACAACAGGCATGAGACTTGTTCCCATAGGTTTCCTGGGTAGGGCCATAGGGGCTGCATCAGTTTGTATCAAAGTCCTATTTGTAGATACTGGAGGCTAGGAACTGAGGTCTAGGTTGTGATCTACACACCAAGGTAGTTAGTACTAACCAAGATCTATGAGTTGTCATTTGGCTTTGGCTACAGGTTGTGATGGTGAAACAAGGTCAAGTGCAGTTTGGGATCCTAGAGGTCCTGGAATGGATCTTAGCAGTCTATTGCAGCAATAATGGGGCAGGTAGGTTAACTTGCTCTGAGGTAAAAGAGATGCCTTGGTGCAAGTAGTAGGATGTGACCACTATCCTTGGGGAAGTTTTTAGGACCTCAGAATGAGGTAGGCAACATAGTTGGCAGGGTATCGAAACCTTTAAGGTGGGGAGTACCATTGAACTAGGTGGATCACTCTTGAAGTTCCAAAGGTTGAACCTACCAAAGTGAATGAGTTAGGCTACTAGAAAGGAGTTAAGGATGCGTTGACTAAGTGATAAGCACTTGGTTAAGTAGGCTATGAAGTCAGGTACAACGCTTTCATACCTTTCATCGAGAATAAAAGCTTGAGGCCTAGACCACCAAGGCCCTAAGCTAGTGTGTGGAGGTCCTTGAAGACCATTGATGTAGAGCCACCGATAGATGGACTAAAATGAAGTAATGGTCATACATCAATGATCCTTAGTGAAATGTCTTGAATGCATTAGCTCTTGAAAGAATGTTAAAGAAGTTGAAGAAACAAGATGACA
This sequence comes from Aquilaria sinensis, assembly GCA_005392925.1. Lineage (NCBI taxonomy): Eukaryota > Viridiplantae > Streptophyta > Magnoliopsida > Malvales > Thymelaeaceae > Aquilaria > Aquilaria sinensis. The sequence continues at coordinate 129,869 of SMDT01000697.1, forward strand.
AGGTAGAGGTTGGTTTATCCAACCTTGTAGGAGCACGGGTGACATATCCATAGTGCAGAAGTCTATTAAAAATTGATAAGCAAGAACGGATCATGTAAGAGAGGGGCTTAAGCCCAGGGTGTAAGGGGAATATGGCTCGATGCCATGCACCTAGGAAACCATTGCCAATGGTCCAAGTGGTCATTGGGCTAGTGTTAGGCATGAGCTTGGTCAAGTTAAGACAAGCCTAGGAGGTTTGTCCCCAATGATTGTTGCCATAGAGAGTCGGCCTAGTGCACCAGAGCAGTAGTTCAAGCTTTGCTTCGATTAGTTAAGTGGTCGAAATAGGCAACCACCAGCCGAGTGCGACATGTAACTGTAGTGAACTCGTGGAAGTGTGTTGTTAGTGCAAGGTAAGTACTTACCTTTTCACTAGTAGTGCTGCACTTTAGTAGTTGTAACCCAAGTGTAGGTTGTCGCAAGTAATAAAATCTTGGGAGTCCGAGTGTCGAACCACAGGGAAGTGAATTAAGAAATAAAAATTACAGAATTTTAGTAAAGAAAGTTTTAGTGCAAGGTGTAAACAGGTGTTGATTACAAAACTAAAATTCAAATAAAATAGCTAAGGTTAGGGGATCCATTTTTAGTATATCGGTTATGATTAATTTTAGCCCATCTTACCACTCAATTGAGATCCACACATAAAGGAGGTCCCAATCGGGGAATTTAGTTAGTATTAATTTTCATGGATCTTAAAACGCCAACACTTGTTAATGGGTTCAAGTATTCATCATGCCAACCTTTGTCGACAATAACTCAAGAATCCAATATAACCGGCAGAGCCATGTTCTACAGAGGTGATCAAGCAGCTTTTGTGCCAATGATTTGACTATGATGAATCAAGACTCCTACTTAACAAGGAAGGAAGTTAAATAGATTAAGAAAGAAAATACCGTTAACGTTGTGATCCATTCAAATCAATCATAACCTCTACACCAAAAGCTTCACCCTTTCACCTTAGCGAAAAGAAGATTAGCTAAACATAATAAAAGTAAAGAACATGTAGAAAGATGAAATAAACATAAATTGAAAGATCAAAGGAAGAACAAGAAGAAGAATGAGAAAACACTTGGACAGAGCTTCGGTATTGAAAACTAGAACAAGAACAAAGAAGAAAAGCTAAAGAAAATACAAGAACATAAATGAGGCCTAAGAAAATGGCACCCTTCACCCTCCCCCAAGGTGCCTATTTATAGAGTTTTGGGGTGGGTGAAATGGTAAAAATAAAATGATAAAATGTAGGTAAATACAAATCAACAATGGCAGGTCGCAACTTCTTTTAATTTTTCAACCATCATAGACATTAGATCAGCTCTTCCTCAAAGCATAGAAGTTGTAGATCTCCTCTTTAGCTTCAAATTGATAGCTTGCTCATTCAAATCAGACATCCGTAACTCAAGTTATGATTTTTCTACCGAAACTGCTCTTCAGCACATGAAATAATGAAGGGTCTCATCTATAATCAGATTTCGACAATGAAAACGATCAAACTAGATTACGGAATGAAGTAGAGTTGAAGATCTATGTGTTGGCTTTCAGATGAATTTGGAATCACTCAGTTCCGATGCCTACAGCTCCAGTTATGATTTTTTCTCGTGAAGGGCCGCCAAGTGATGATTTTTACCTACATAAAAAATAATTATTTAATATATATATTTTAATATTAATGAACAGTGAACCACGTATGTACAGTGAATATGTGCATGAACAGTGAAATATGCGTATGAATAGTATGTCGGTGAATAGTAAAACTGCGTATGAATAGTAAAAATGCATGAATAGTAACCCGGTAGAAAAATGTTCAGAATATAGAAATTAATCATACTCAAAGTGTATAATGATGATTTAAACCTTTAATAGCAATACACTTATGAGTATTCATCACACCCCCCAACCAGGTTCTTGCTAGTCCCTAGCAAGTGTAACCTAAGAAAACAAACAAAATACATAATCTAACAACTCATGACAAATCATGCTATGAATATATAAAACTTGTAAACTTGACTTGCAAGTATTTAATGAAAGGAGAAAAAGTTAAGTCCTTATTACCATAGGTAAAAGATCACTTCCTAAGTATTTACACTTATTTTAAGGTGGGTTTGTGAACAGCCTACTTTGTGTTTCTCAATCCGAAGCTTGCAAGGGGATCCAACTTTACCCTCACTGGATTCCCAAAAGGGACTGCATGTAAATTTAAGTCCAATGGTCTTGATACAAGGTTGTAATGAGGCTGGGTTTGGTGAAAGCGGGAATCGGATGGAGGCATTTTAATGGTGGAGTTTAAGAGAACTAGTAATACAATGAACAATAATTATGGGCACCTAAAACACTAAATACCCAAATCAACCCTAGTCTCCAAGTCCTCTCCAAAACACAATTCCTTATCAACACATGAGTTTAGAAAACAAATATAGTTGAGTTTTAAACTTATTGAATTTAACAATTTTTTTTCTTTTCTCTGTTTTTTTACCTCTCTCTGTTTCAAAATGGCTGGCCTCATTTGATTTGCACAAATATTAAAGCTGAAGCAATTTTTTTTTTCAAAATTGTCTCCCATGTTTATCCATCCGAAAAAGATAAAAGAAGATGTCTTTCATTTTTACTTTAGTATGGATTCACATGGGTATGAGCACATATAATTTTATTTGAAAGGGAAAGAGAACACTTTTTTTAGACTGCCATAAAAGAAATAGAGGCCAAGTATTATGAAACGGAAGAGTTTTTTTTTAATTTATTTTTATTTTTTTTAACTTTATTTTACAAGGGCTTTTTCTTATGATCTCGTTTTTTGCCTTTTTCTACCATAAATCAAAATTTGTTTAAAACTCAACAATCCAATGATATACACTCAATTTTTATGATTTAAGCTCAACTCATCCCAATTTTTCCACTATGACAAATTAAGCACAAAGTAACCTAACATATTCTGAAGTACACCTCACACTTATTCTTTATTTTACCAAAAACAACACATTCATTTTAATTCTCTAAGCCCATAATCACATAAGTATCACTAGTTCCAAGGATAATAAAGGATCAAAATGAAATGGTAGTGGTTAAACATATAGGGTTCAAACAAAGAATAAGGCTATAAAGCTCAAAGGGGCTCACTAAAGGATAATGTACACGATTAGCCTTTTGGTAAGTGGTTGGCCCTAAAATACCATTTTCATCCTTAAATTTACATACAAGAAGTGAGGTTGCATGGGTCCTTAAGACCACTCATTCAAGCAAGGTCTAGCTCAAAACACAAAGTAAGCACTCTCAACAAAGAAATTCACAAATCCTAACAAACACGTAAGGGCTCAAAAGTGCTCACCGGTTATTTATTTTCCTCAGGTAACAAGCAACATGCTTTAACTGCTTTAAAAAATTAACAACAATTTCGAATTTACAAAGTATACATCCAATGATGATATTTCCATGAGTTGGGTTCCTAAATGCAAACAAACAACCTAAATTCATGCTACATGTTCCTACATGCAACTATCATGCAAACATGTACTTGAACATAGAAAGAAAAGAAAGAAAAAAAAATCAATAATCAACACTGCCACAAAAATTTAAAAAAAAAACAATAAAACTGACAAATTATACAAGGGAATGGATGTTTGGAATCAATATTCAGGTTTCGTCTAATATTTTCTTTAGAAAATATAGATTACTTGTGAGATATGTCATCCAAATAGAGTTGAAACCTAACTACCCCAAAATGTTATGACTAGCATGCCTAATAGGATGCGTCTTAAGAGTAAGATTACTCCTTACTCAGCCATCCTAAACTAAGGGCTTTGTCTAATAGTTTTAATATTAGCATGAGAAAAACTATCCTAAAAGAAGAAAAATTGTGACAAATATCCTTCCCCCCAACCAGATTAAGACATTGCCCCAAATGTCAAAACATAGATAAGAAGAATGAAGAAGAAATTACCTAAAATGGTAGTTATTGAAAATGAAAAACCTGAAATAACTTAAACCAAAATAAAGAAAATGCTGATAGTAAAACTAAAAGACAAGATAAAAAGATCGAGAAGTCCGATTGCTCTCTTCCACAGTGCTTCTCACTTATTAACAAAAATAAAAACGACAAGCAGAGTAAAAGATACTTATAGGATGGAACGGATTTGGAAAGAATGTCGTATCTAGTCTATTTGAATCACTACTGGATCTGGTTCAGGAATAAAAGCTTGCATTTTGTCTAGCAATTCTTCAGCAGTTGATGCAGATATTAGGATCCGTCGTGCCATCTCTGAAATAAATTTATCCTGCATAGCATGATCCATAAAAGATAACAAACCTGCAAAGAAATTGTTAACATTCAACAGCCCAATGGGTTTCTGGTGAAAATTAAGTTGGGTTATGGAAGTAATTTGAAAAATTTCCCCCAATGTGCCAAACCCTCCTGGTAGAGCAATAAAGGCATTAGAATTGCAGAGCATTTGCAACAAATGCTCTTGCAAGTTTTTAACCACTAATTCTTCTCCAATTGTGCTTCCATAAATTAATTTCAAAGGTGCAGGGATGATACCCAAAACATGGTTACCTCCTATAGATGCTGTTGTTGCTACACCTCCCATCAATCCGACACTACCTCCCCCATAAACCAAATGTATTTTTCGCTCAACTAGTACACTACCCAAATGGTTGGCTGCCCTAAAAAACTCTTCATCCTTTCCAGGAAAAGCTCCACAAAATACACAAATATTTTAGAATATATAAGTTGAGGTTCCCTCCATTTTTATCCTTAACCCTGTGAAAAAAGAACATGCATTTATAGAGATGAAAGGATAATGCAAAGATTACACCTACAGGAGTAGGTAGATTATTATCAGAAGAAAAAGAAAATTTTCAACAATAACAACGTGTATGTACAGTAGTTGTGATTGTGGCTCACATCTTCCACTGGTTTTATGTCCAGTAACGGCTTCAACGCCTTCTATGAGTCGGGGATATGCTTCCCATCCAGTTTTCTTACAAACTGGCAAACAAGGTCGTCTAAAGTTAGATTCCCAAAACTGTAACGCTCTCGTTCTTTATGAAAAATACTCCATAAACCAAAAAGTTCATTTTGCACTAATCCACAAGAATACGTCTCAAGAGTCAATTGGATATTATCCAAAGAATCTTTACTCAGGCCATTCTTGATGAATTGTATTTTATCTTCTCGATTATCAGACACCATTCCTAAAGAACGACATCTAGTATCACAAGTCTATCGACTACATTTGTGACAGACTCATAACCTTTTCGCTCTTCGCTTTTTGGCATAAGAGCTTTTGCCTAAGCCAGGCATATGAGACACAAATGTATCTGGGGTTTCACCAGCCAAACAGACCTTAGCTTCAATTAACCAACGCACATTTTCAAGAATGCCTTTGTACATCAAAACTCTTAATCGTTCACATCTAACTTGGTAAATCCTTTTAAGAACATTCATTAGGAGAGAAGGGAAGTACTTTCGCAAAGCAGAAAGAGTAGAATCCATTTTTTTTTAGAAGAAATTGAAAGAATGGAAAGGGAAAGAAATCTGTTATTATGTGAAAATGAAACAACCGACTTGAGAGCCACGGAGTACCGTATCCGCCACTTAACCGGGGAGAAATGAATCCTACTTTTTGACAATTTTCAAAGGCTCTGCAGAATGCATGTGCGTCTTTAAACAAAGAGGGCCAATGAAATCCATATTGCAAAATCTTTACAGCTATTTTCTTTGACAAAAAATGCCCTCTGCATGTTTCAAAATGAGATAATTCAATGACACTTTTTACCTTATCCTCAGGTATGCATCTCGTAAATATCTGGTCAGGATAGGATTTGAAAAGATAAGAGTTATCCCAATAAAAATTTGTCACCTCATGTAGAAATTTCTTCTTATCTTGGATACTCCATTGAGCTGGCATCCGTCTCGTCACCAAAAAATTGATAATATTAGCAAACCAAGGTACTGTAGTGATAGAAAATAGAAATTTGTTAGGAAAAAAGTAATTTATGGGTGAATCCTCAATTGTTGAATTCGTTGTCAATCTTGACAAATAGTCAACGACAACATTTTTGGAGCCATTCTTATCCTTGACCACAGTGTTGAATTCTTGGAGCAATATGATCTAGTGTATCAGCCTTGATTTAGCATCTTTCTCTGATATTAGGTACTTCAATTGTTTGGGCAGGAGCTTCAACTTTGTTATGTGAACTTTATTTTGCTCTTCAATTTTCAATTTCCAACATGTGTTTCCTTCCACCTTTGAAGAATCAAGTAATGCACATATGTTAGAAGTATCCTGACCCATTTGCATACTTGATTCAAATGAATTAACTAAACACTTTTCAAGAGGATCGGAAATACTCCCTTCTGGGATAAAGTTTTCTGCAATTTCACCAATGATGCAAACATCTTCACTTTCATCTTCTTTTTTCAGGAGGTTGCTTAAGCAAATTGAAAACATTTAGCTCCAATGTCATATTTCCAAATGACAACTTCATCAGTCCATTCCTGCAATTAATCAAAGCATTAGATGTTGCTAAAAATGGATGTCCCAAAATAACAGGTATTGAATTTTTAATTTCCACTGGTGGTGTGTCCAAAATAATAAAATCCCCAGGATATATGAATTTATCAACTTGGACTAACACATCTTCAATGACTCCTCTAGGCACTTTCACTGATCTGTCAGCAAGCAAAAGAGTTAGTTCGGTTGATTTTAACTTACCCAAATTTAGTTTTTGGTAAACTGAATATGGAAGTAAGTTTACACTAGCCTCCAGATCAAGTAATGCTTGCTCAATTTTATGTTCTCTAATAAAACATTAGATTGTTGGACAGCCAGGATCCTTGTATTTCAAAGCAGTATTATTTTGAATAACAGAACTTACCTGCTCGGCCAAGAAGGCTTTCTTTTTCACATTCAGGTTTTTTTTAACAGTGCATAAATCCTTCAAAAAATTGGCATAAGAAGGTACCTGTTTAATCGCTCCAACAAAGAGATATTGATCTTTACCTGCTTGAAGATACCAAGAATTTCAGGATTCTTATTCACCTGCTTAGAAATAGTTAACACCTGAGGAAATGGAGCTGCTGGTGAAGATTCAATTTGTTCTTCACCTGGTATAGGTTTAACCCTTTCTTTACTCTTAGAAGTCGACTCATCGTCTTCTTCACAAGGGCCAGGAATGGATTTTTCAACAACCTTACCGCTACGAAGTGTAATGATTGACTTCACTTGATCCATGGTTTGACCTTTGGGATTCGCTTGTGGTTGAGAAGGAAATTTTCCTTTCTCCCGAATGTTGAGTGTAGATGCAAATTTTGTAAGAGTATCTTTCAAATCAATCATGGTTTGACTTGTTTGAGCATTGATGGACTTTTGCTTTTCAAAGAATGAATGCAATGTATCTTTAAGATTTTTCCTAAGAGGAGGAACATATGGTGCATACCCTTGAGATTGTTGAAAATTTTGTTGGGTGTGCAAAGGTGGTTGTGACGGTTGAGCACGATTATCATTTCTCCAACTGAAATTTGGATGATTCCTCCAACTAGGATTGTAAGTTTGCGAGTATGGATTTTGGGTTAGTCTCTCAAAGTTGTTTAATGCATTGACTTGTTCATGGAGACAATCTTTGAAAGAGGGCAAGGTTGGGCAATTGCTAATGGAATGGTCATTTGTCTCACAAATGTGACAAATAATTTCTTCAACAGATTTTAATTAACCAATTTTCTTCATTTCTAAAGCTTTAACCTTTCTAGCTGGAGATGCGAATTTTTCTTGAAGGTTGATGGCCAGGGGCCTCATTGTTCAGAGTCATGATGACTGGAGGAGAGACTTCTGGGAGGAAGAACTCCTGGTGGATTGGATCGCCCAAAGGAGAGTGCCTGAAAGCTCAGAAACAAAAGGTTAGGAGGCCCCCGGAGTGTTTTTCCGGGTGGGGAGCCTCCGACGCCCAAGTAAGTGGTGGCTGAGAGAAAGGCAGAGAAAATAGCACAAAGGGCTGAAGAGTCTCGCCTGGTAATTTTCTCAGAGTGTGGGAGCCGTGTTTTGCTAACCAACCCCCTGCCAAGTATTAATTCCTGGTATTTATAGGAGCGCCTAGCCCGTTAAGATCGCGACACGTGTTCGGTCGGATGTTCCTGAATTTCTGGGCGTAGGAGACAGATAGCTGGTAGCAGGTTGCCTTGAGCCATGTGCTGAGACGGGCCATGATGTGATTTTGATGGCGTTAGCGTGTCAGAGCGCCTTTTGAGGCGGCTTATGACGTCTGTGAAAGGACGTGTCAGAGGCTTCCTTAAATGCTTCCTTAAATGCTCCTGCCGTACTCCCGAGGTCCCTGGGCGAGGTCGTCCTTTGGTACGGACAATGCCTCTTCGGGAAACACGCACCCAGTTCGGGGGTTCCCAGCTTCAGGGAGTTCCGCCTTCGGGGAGATCATGTTCGGCCCGCAATAGCTGGTGCCTCTTTTCCGAAGGCGATCTGTTTGCAACCTCAGGGGGCTAGTAGTATCCTCAAGTTTCCTGGCGTGACGGGCTCGGAGCTCTTCGGCTATCTCCCGAGGTGTATGATCTCACCTTTTCTCGGGTAGCGCCAGTTTCTTCTGGCCATTCTTGTGGCAGGGAGTTCGGCCAGATAGAGGCGATAGTCTTTGGCTATCACATGCCCCCCTTTGGAAAGCCGAAGTGAAGACTTCGGTTTTGCATCTCTTTCCGAGGTTGCTCTTGGGAGTTTCTTAGGAAGCTTAGCCTGTTCCGAGGATGTACCTCTTGCCCGAAGGTATGGGCTGTTCGGCCTTGGCCTGTTCTTTGGTGTCTTCGAGGTGGAGCCTGTGCCGAAGATACACCTCTTGCCCGAAAGGTCATGGGCTGTTCGGCCATAGCCTGTCTCTTGGCGTCCTCGAGTTGGCCTGCTCTTTGTTTCTGCAGGTCTGTTTGGCCAAGCGTGTCAGTCTGAGCGGCGCGTCCCAGTTTTCCAGGGATGTCAGAAGACGTGTCCCAGTTTTCAAGGGACGTTTGGAGGACGTGTCCCCCATTTTTGCGCAGCGGTTGACACATGGCGCTTTGCCATTGGAGGAGAGTCACGTCGGTTACAGAGGGCACGCCTTTTCAGGTGCAGAGAGCAGTTACGGCGACGGTTCGCCTCCAAAGGGTACTTATGACGATGTTTCGGTTACCCACCTCTGGCTTATAAATAGCCCATTCCATCATAAGTTCCCTTTGCTTTTTCTTCTGCTCTTTTCTCTGCTTTGCCCCTGTTCTTTGCACTTTCTTGCTTTCTGTGGCGGAGCTACCTTAATCAGAGCTTTTTTCCAGCCAACTTTCACGACGGCGTCCTCAGATTTTGGCAAATCTTTTGGTGGGTTTTTGTTTTTCAGAGCGTTTTGATCCCTCTGTTCTTTTGAGTTTTTCTCTGGAAACTGTTTTCTTCCGTTTTCAAACTCGTTTTCATGTCGAAAATGCCCATTCCTGAGAGCTGGCAGCCTCTTTTAGCCCATCCTTGTTGCACCACCCCTGCAAAGTTAGAGAGGTGGAAGAAAAAATTCTTTCTTCCCTCTTACGCCATTACTAGGCTGCCTCGTTCTAGCCATTATGCTTTTTCAAACCATAGTAAGGAGGTTACCATTTTCCGAGCCCAGCTGAAGGCCGGTCTTCGGTATCCTCCCCCGAAGATGGTGTGCGAGTTCTGCAAATTTCATGGCATTGCTGTGAACCAGCTTCCCCCGAACTCGTTCTGCTATTTTAACGCCTACCTCTGCATGTGTGGCGTCTTCGGGATAGAACCCCATTTCATAATCTTTATGCAGTACTACAAGCTCTCTGTGGTCCCGAAGGGTGGCTTCTATTTCATGCTACCTCGGGGATCCGGGAGCAAGAAATTCATGTTCACCTTCGCCACTAAGGATAGCTGGCGGGGGTGGCAACAGAAGTTCTTCTTCCTGAAGATGGACGAGGCCTGGTCGTACGTTCCGACCAAATGGGCTCAGGGAACACTGGATGTGGACGTTGTTGATCCGAGGATGCTGCTGACCCCAGAGTTGGCTCCCGTGTTCGCGGATTTCGACGCCCGCATTCGGGCTGTCTCTGACTGGGATCCCGAGGTCGCTCCGCGCGCCCTTTACCCTTTTCCAATCAACTGGAAGTTGATGACCGAAGAGGTCCTTCGGGAATTAAAGGTGGTAAAGGAGCACAAGACTGACCTCAAGATGCCAGCTCCTGCCATCGCCGGGAAGGATTCCTGGTTGGTCAAGCTTCTTAAGGAGGAAATTTCTTTCGAAACGCTTGTCGAAAGTGAGTCATCTTCTACTCCTTTGCTGTTTTTTTCCTCGGACTTACGCTGATGTTTCTCTCCTTTTTCAGAGATGGGCGACGGGACTGCCGCCTATTACAAGTCCCTTTTCTCCGGCCAAGTGGAGAAGGGGGAGTAGACAAAGAAGAAGGCGTTGGCTTCCCGAAGGCGGAAGTCTACTGGCGCGGGGCCTTCGAGGAAACGGGCAAAGAGAGCTGTTCCCAGGTTCCTCTAGAAGAAATTCCCGAGGAGACTGCCGAGGAGCCTGGGTCCGCCGAGATTCCGGCGTCTGAGACTGCTGCTTCCGAGGTCCCTTCAACCGACGTCCCTCCCCAAAGTCCTACTGCGTCGCAGACCCTCCTTGATGTAGTGGTAGAAGTACCTTCTGCCGAGGAGCGGCGCAGGCGGAAGGGTAAGGGCATTTCGACCGAGGAGGCCGAGGACTCCGAGGACGTCGTTGTCGAGGTTCCACCAGGTTTGTTTCCAGACAAAGTGTACTTCCTTTGTTTTTTCTGGATTGCCTTCTTTGTCTTTAATCTCCTTCTCATTCTTGCCACGCAGTGGAGTTGACTACCCCTGACTGGGCGGCCGAACATGCTCGGAAGCGAGCTCTTCGGGACGCCAAAATCCCGCAAGGGAAGATACCAAAGGAGCCTTTCTGGACGTTCACGGAGGACATGAATTTGTACTCCGAGGACTGTCCTCAAATGGCGAAGGAAATTTCGAAGGGGGTGCTTATTGAGGCCTCCTTCAAGGCTATAGCGGCGGCCCATCCGGGGGATAACACTCTCGCCGCAAAGATCACCGAGCATGCTGCTCAGGTATATCCTTCACAGCTCTTTCCCTTCAATTTTTTCCTAAGTTTTTGGCTCTTACTGACCTTGCGTTTTATCTTTTTGCAGCTGCTGGGGTACGCCGGCTTTCTCCGAGTTCGGGTGGCCAGGGAGGTTGCCTTCCGAACTTCGGCCACTTAGACCATGAATGAGGCGAGGATCGCACTCGCGGAGTCGGCCGCCAAAAACCAGCAGCTGAAAGAGGCTGCTGAGAAAGAAGTGACTGCACTTCGGGAGGAGTTCCGGAAGGAAAAAGAAGAACTTCAAAAGGATTCCTCCCAGAAGATTGCTGACCTCGGTGATCAAATAAAGGGGATGCTCACCGCCAACGAAGATCTTCTCAAGCACAAGGCTGCTTCTGACAGCCTTATAGTGTCGTTGACGAGTGAGAATAACACTCTTCGGGCTGAGGTCGAGTCTTTGAAGAAGGGGTCCAAGGGGCGTTGGAGATAAAGGCGCTGAAGGAGGAGATTGCTGAACTGAAGGACGACCTTGACGACCTCGAGCTTGATAAGAACGAGTCTGATCAAATGGCCAAGGTTGCCTTTCAGGACGGCTTCTGCCTTGCTCGTCACCAGGTCCTCCAGAGGTTCCCAGATCTGGACCTCTCTTTTCTAGAGGCTCTAAACATTCCTGGGGGACCTCGGTGGGAATGGTCCAAGGTCGAACATTTGAACCTTCCTCCTTCAATTCCAGCGCCAAAGGTGGTGGAAAAGGGCGGGCCAGCGAGTGGCTCTCGGGACGCCGCGAACCCTTAGGCTATTTTTTAGGGCCCCTTTTCCTTCCCTTCTATTTTGTATTCCTTCTTCGGGCACTTCTTTACTGTAAAGCAGCTTTGCTCTTAATGAAGATTTTTTTTGGCTAAGTCTTTTCTTGCAAGTTTCTTCATTTCCATTGTCCCGAACACGTTCGCTCAAGAGACTTCGGAAAACCTGCGATCAAAGAAACTTTTTTACCTTCCTTTGTCCCGAGTGCGTTTGCTCGAGAGACTTTCTGGAAAGTCTGAAAAATTTGACTAAGTCTTTTTGCAGGCTTTTGCATTTCCATTTTGTCCCGAACACGTTCGCTCGAGGGACTTCGGAAATTCCTTAGTCAAAAAATTTTCCTTCTTTTCCTTTTGTCCCGAGCATGTTTGCTCAAGAGACTTAGGAAATCTTTCGAGAGTTTTTTTGTTTTCCGTTTTTCCCGAGCGTGATGGCTCAAGGGACTTCGGAAAACTGTCTCTGCGCTTATTTCGGCGAGTACTTCTGCGACGTTCTTGTTTCCCATCTTTCCCGAGCGTGATGGCTCAAGGGACTTCGGGAAACTGCCTCTGCGAGATTTCTCCATCTTTTCCAGAGCATGATGGCTCAAGGGACTCTGGGAGGTTAATCTGCGCTTTATTACGGCGAGCATCTTCACGGAATTCTACTTTGCACAATTTTGGATACTTAAGAACTTTCCTTAAGAGCATTCTGTACTTACAATTCCTCCGCTTCATCTTAGGCGTAGAATTTTTTCAAGGCGTCTGAGTGCCAAGTGTTTTTCAATTCTACGCCTTCGGCATCGCCAAGTTTGTACACGCCTTTTCGTACTTCGGCGAGAACCAGATAAGGTCCTTCCCAGTTTGCGCGAAGTACTCCGTGGGACGGCCTTCGGGGTGCAAAGTCAGCCTTTCGGAGAACGAGGTCTCCCTTCTTGATTTCTTTTGGCCTGGCCCGTAAGTTTATAGCCGCGGCCACTCTTTGCTGAAAAGCTTTTCTTCTCAGCTCGGCTATTTCTCTGTGTTCGCCGACGAGGTCGAGCTTGGTTCTGAGGCCGAGGTCATTTCCACCTTCATCAAATACTTGCACTCGTACTGAAGGTTGAACTATCTCTATTGGGATAATGGCCTCTGTTCCGAAGACGAGTGAGAAAGGAGTCTCCCCTGTGGCTCTCCGGGGCGTCGTTCGGTAGCTCCATAATACGCTTTGGAGTTCTCCTGGCCATTTCCCTTTCGCTTCTCCCAGTCTCTTTTTCAGGCCATCTTTTATGGTCCTGTTCGATACTTCCACCTGCCCGTTACTTTGGGGGTGAGCTACTGGGGCGAAGTGCATCTTTATTCCGAGGTCGCTGATAAATTCTTGGAATCCTTTGTCTATGAATTGGGATCCATTATCAGCTACTAGTACCCTCGGTATGCCAAATCTGCATACGATGTTCTTCCATACGAACTTCTGCACTTCTTTTGCCGAGATAGTTGCTAGTGGTTCTGCCTCCACCCACTTTGAGAAATAGTCCACTACTACCACGCAGAATTTCACGCCTCCGGGCGCTGTGGGGAGTGGCCCAATAAGGTCTATACCCCAGACTGCGAACGGCCAAGGATAGTCAGCCGAGGTTACCATTTCCGAGGGTGCCCTCTGGATGTTCGCGTGCCTCTGGCAACTGCCGCATTTTCGGACGAACTGTCTTGCGTCCTTTCTCAGGGTAGGCCAGAAGTATCCTTGGCGAAGTATCACCGCTGCAAGGGCATCAGTTCCAATGTGTGATCCACACATGCCTTCGTGGACCTCTTCAAGGACCATTTCAGTATCCTCTTCATCCACGCATCTTTGCAGCGGGTTTGCATATCCCTGCCGGTATAACTCTTCGCCAATCAGGAAGAATCGGCCGGAGCGTCTTCGCAGTCTTGCCACGTCGCCGGGGTCTTCGGGGAGCGCATTTTCTGCGAGGTATCTTTTTATGGGATCTTTCCATCCTTTTCCCGAGGTCGCTATGCTCAGCACTGAGATGCTTGGGTGATCTAGCACCTCGGTGTATGTTTTTGACTTTGCCAAGCAATCTGCCTCAGTGTTATTCCGCCGAGGTACATTTTCGATCCGTACGGCATCAAACTCTTGGATGAGCTTTGCTACCAGCTCGTGGTATTTTGCCAAGATTGGGTCCTTCACCCCATAATCTCCTGCCGTCTGCCGGACTACCAACTGGGAATCGCTGTGAGCCTTTAAGTTTCTCACGCCAATCCTTCTGGCCAAGCGTAATCCCGCTATGAGGGCTTCATACTCAGCCACATTGTTAGTGACGCTGAAGCTAAACTTGATAGCCTTCATTACCTCCAAGCCTTCGGGTCCTCTGATAATTACTCCAGCTCCCTGGTGTTCGGATCCTGAGGCTCTGTCAACATGCAAGGTCCACT
>SMDT01000698.1:0-42500 GCA_005392925.1 Aquilaria sinensis
TTAAAGACTACACATATAAACACAAAAGGGTAGTCTACCTAGCAACCATAACATGGCTACACATGCCATGAAACCAAAAGTATTTATGCCAAGTTATTACATGCCAAGACCCCTAATGGTCAAACATGACCTTGAGTATGCCATACAGTAGTACACACTGCAACACCAACCCAATAGCCTGATTCATGGTCATGAAGGAGAATACTATGATCAAAGCCACAGTCCAGGTATCCATAGCCCTCCTAGACAAGTCTCCAACTACTGCCTGCAAACTTAACTTATAAGTCTCGGCCAACTATAGGTAAATAAGACTTGTAATGAACCCAAAATGTCAAGCCAAGCACACATTGGCACATACCTTGGGAATTAAGCAAAATTAGTGCAAACACAAGCACAAGCAAGCAAACACTACTCAGGCCGAATGTCCTTGCCTGAAATAAAGGAATGGGCAGTGAGTATAACTCAGTAGGATTCACATTTATATACATATGCAACTCAAATGAGTCTATTTAGTTAAGCTGAGTGTTCACTCAAAGCTTAACCTCCAATGAATTAGCTCAACCTGCAAAACAAACACAAAGACAAGAAAACCAAGCATATACATATACAAGATAGATAACTATGGCAATTAATCCATAAGTGGGGTTAGCATGCACAAGGAATCACCAAAGCACACAAGTACACACACACACTCCACAATGTAGCTCTCGGCCATATAACCATACATGTACCCATGTGCATTTCTTGCACACAAACCTTACCAATATATCATTTCCATTTGGAGCTCCCAAAATGCCAAGCAAATAGGCCACATTTACTTGCATTTCTAGTACATGTACCATAGTTAATTAGCTAATCAACAAATCAACCAAGTATATACATTAAGCCCATCAAGCAACTAAGATCACATGGCAGATTTTAACCATCACTTAGCCACTCTAAACACTTGAACCATGGCACATTACCAAGCAACATCAAGTGTTAGTGAATCCTACCTCAATAGCTCTCGGTCACAACCAAGCTTTAAGTGTCCAAGTGTTCCTCAACCACAATGCCTACCAAAACAATCACATAGGCATCAACACACATACTCATGGACTAACTACCATGATTCACATGAAGAACACCAAGATACACACTTAAGCTCTCGGCCATAAAGGCCCAATTTCGTATACATGTGCTGCCCATCCTTTTAACATATCACATGATATTCTAATCATCAATGAACATCATCCATGGCATTATTACCAAGTAACCAAGTGAAATGCACCATTTCACTCTAAATCAAGCTTTCGGCCAAAGTGCCCAATTCCACATAGTTGCACTACTCAACATTCCATTTCACCACATGAGCAACTAAACATCCAGTAAGCTTACTCATGGCACAAATACCATGTAACCAAGCAAAACACATATAAATACCTTACTCCACCCTTTCGGCCATGATGCCCACTTCACATATTAATGTCCTTTTTCAACTAACTCAATCCCATAGCTAGTCAATCACCAATGTACATTACTCATTACATCAATACCATGTAACCAAGTGAAATATACCATTTCTCATCAAGTCTAGGTCTCGGCCTTAATGTCCAACTTCACATACATTTGTTCTTCATCATTCTAACCCAACACACATTCACCAATTCATCAATAAACATAGCTCATGGCATCATTGCCATGTAAACAAGAGTTGAGCATGAATTACCTCTAAACGTAACTCTCGGCCAAACTTCCTTTTGTTCAACTTGATGTTCCTTGCTCAAATTTGCCTAGCACAAGTATAAATAGGCAACAACACACTTAGTCATGGATTAATTTTCCATGGAAATGGGAAGGAACATCAAGCTCAAACATCCAACACATTCGGCCAACAATAACTTCTTAAACCGAAACAATCCTTGCTCATTTAGCTCACCATAACTTCAATTGAGTACTTAGGTTCCTTGTACATGGAAGAACTACCATGAATTCAAGGAGATATTGAAGTTACCTCAAGAACCCTAGCTTGGTTGGCTCGGTTCTTCTTCAAGCTTCAAGTTCCAACTTTGATTCCAAGCAAACAAGAGCCGAAACACTCCTTCCCAAGCTTGAATCCCCTAAAGCCTCCAAGTTTCCTTGGAATTCAAGATCAATTTGTGAAGGAACTCTCAAGAACACTCAGCCAAAGAAGAACAAGGGAAGCCCGAAACTAACAAATGGCTTTGGACTTGGTTTCGGCCGAATTAACCATTGTTTTTGTTAGCTAAAATGCTAACTTTGCCTTCCATAATTTTGCATGGTGTAATGTAGCCCTTAACTCCACAAATACTCAAAGCCGCCACTTAAACTTGTGTTAAAATGACCACTCAAGTCATATCTTGGCTCATAATGCCAAGCACAAAGCAACACAAGTACCAAGGTCACATAAACTCCATTGAAAACCGGCCATAACTAGACCACCAACTAGTTAGTTTGTTTAGTTAACTAGTGAATAGTACACTTAGTGGAAGACAAGATTTTGACTAGTAATCATTGTTGTCTCCCACAAATGGTCTAGTCTTGCACTAGCCATCATAGAATTTTGCATGGCCAACAATGCCATCCTTAAGTTTGTAGTTTCAATTGTACCACTTAACTTAGTGCACAATTTAGTCCCCTTTCTCTGTTTTCTGTCAGCTTTCCCATAGTACATTTTCTATGCGCAATTAAGTCCTGAAAGTCTCCAGTTTTGCACATAAGTCACTGTACTAGTTTCCATAGTCCCTCTTACTTCCCCTTTCTGTTTTCTCTCATTTTCCTTGGTTCTCCTTGGCCTAAGCCAAGCATTTAGGAGGTGCCTAACAACGGCGATATGGGATAGAGTTCCCATAGACGGCGCCAATTGGTGGCCTGCGGCGGCTTCGTCGTGTGCCATTGTGCGGGTAAGGGGGGCTTCTGACGGAGAAGAGCACCTTGGGAGGAGATTCCCCAGTGGAGGATACCTGAAATGCTCCAGAAAACACAGGTTAGGAGGTCCCTGGAGTATATTTCCGGGGAGGAGCCTCCGACGCCCAAGTCAGCACTTGTAGGTGACTAGATGATGTGCTCTTTTATGTATTCTAAGAGAACTTTCTTACCTGCCTGGGATGCTTCCTGGGCGTTTATAAAGGGGGCGTACAGAAGCCATTCTCCTCATGTGGTCGTCCCAGATTATGACATGTGTTCGGTGGGATGCGATCCCGGCTTTTCGGGGAATGAAGGGACACTTATCTCAGTAAAAGTCACCTGGCTAGAAGCCTAGGCATTCTGAGAGTGTCGTGTCGAGGCGTCCTTGTGATGGCGTGCTCCAGTGATAGCATGTCAGAACGTACTTGGAGGGCAACTTTATGGGGAGGTTTCAGAGGCTCCTTAAATGCTCTGTTCGTACTCCCCGAGGTTACTCTAACGCTTGCAGTAGTATATTCCCCGAGGATGGTCCCTCCGAGGGATACTTCTGCTTCTGAAGAGGGTCTGATTGTTCTGCCGAGGTTGGTCCTACCGCTCCCTAAGGGGGCGAATTCCCAACATTATGCCAGGGGGTCGTTTTATCCTTCCGACCTCGGCTGATAGTTTTCCTCTGTCGAGGTCAGTACTCCGTCAAGTTTGGGAGCTCGGCCAGTGATGGGCACCTTGGCCATCACTAGGATTACAAATATGTTTATTGCGTTACATAGAAACAGAACAACAAACATAATTGCTGGATTAATGCCTTAATAAAATATTATGACTCAATGTGCAAAAATACAATCATCTCATGATTGGCTTTTCAGGCACAACACTAACAATCTCCCACTTGCACTAAAAACCAATCATCCATGTATCTAATACCAATGGACCTAGAATGGCTATCATGCTTCTACTGCGTAAGGGGCTTTGTTAGTGGATCAGCAACATTGCTGTCTGTCGAAGTCCTGCATATCCTTACATCACCCCTTTCGATGGTCTCCCTGATGAGATGATAGCATCGGAGTATGTGTTTGGATCGCTGGTGAGATCGAGGTTCCTTAGCCTGTGCGATTGCTCCATTATTGTCACGATAGAGCTCTATCAGGTCGGCAATGCTTGGAACTACTCCAAGTTCATAGATGAATTTCTTGATCCAACCTGCCTCCTTCGCAGCATCAGTGGTGGCAATGTACTCAGATTTTGTTCTAGAGTCAGCTACTGTCTCTTGCTTTGAACTCTTCCAGCTCACAGTACCACCACAAATACAAAACACATAACCTGATTGTGATCTAAAATCATCCTTATCAGATTGGAAGCTTGCATCGGTGTAACCCCTTACAATGAGCTCATCTTCACCTCTAAAGACCAAGAATGCATCCTTAGTCCTTCATAAGTACTTAAGGATGTTCTTAACAACTATCCATTGACTCTCACCAGGGTTCAATTGGTACTTACTCATCATGCTCAAAGCATATGAGACATCGGGACGAGTACATATCATGGCATACATGATAGATCTAATTGTTCAGGCATATGTAATCTTACCCATGCGCTCTCTCTCCTCGGGTGTACTCGGACACTGAGATCTAGAAAGAGTTATACCATGTGACATGGGCAAAAATCCTTTCTTGGAATCATGCATGCTAAACCTCTTTAGCACCTTGTCAATGTGTGTACTTTGACTTAGGCCAAGAAGCTTTCTAGATCTATCATTGTAGATCCTAATGCCTAACACATAGGCTGCTTCACCCAAGTCCTTCATAGAGAAACATTTCCCTAGCCAAGTCTTAATAGACTGTAGCTCAGGAATGTCATTCCTGATGAGTAGTATGTCATCTACGTACAACACCAAGAAGACAATAGCACTTCTACTAACCTTCTTGTAGACACAAGGTTCATCTTCTTTTTTGATAAAACCAAACTCTTTGATGGCTTCATCAAAATGAAGATTCCAACTTCGAGAAGCTTGCTTCAGTCCATAAATGGACCTTTGCAACTTGCACACTTTATTGGCATTCTTAGGAGTGACAAAACCCTCAGGTTGTGTCATGTACACATCCTCAAGTAGCTTTCCATTTAGGAATGCAGTTTTGACATCCATTTGCCATATCTCATAATCATAGTGTGCAACAATAGCGAACAAAATTCAGGTGTATTTAAGCATAGCAACTGGTGAAAAAGTTTCATCATAATCAATACCATGAATTTGCTTGAAACCTTTTACAACCAATCGTCCCTTAAAAGGAATCACATTACCATCCATGTCAGTTTTCTTCTTAAAAACCCTTTTGCACCCTATGGGTTTCACCCCTTCAGGTGGGTCAACCAAAGTCCATACTTGGTTTTCATACATGGATTCCATCTCGGATTTCATGGCCACTAGCCACTTCTTAGAGTCAGGCCCCGACATAGCTTGTTGGTAGGTTGTGAGCTCATCCTGATCCATGAGCATCACATCACTAGTGTGAGTCATGAGAAATCCATATCTCTCGGGCTCACGCCGAATCCTACCAGACCTACGTGGGCTCTGTGCTACAGGAACAGACTCTTGAACCACAACATCTTGTGGTGTCTGTTCAGGTTCCATTTCAGGTTTGATGTATCATTGTTGTTCTTGAATTTCTTCATGTTCTACTTTCCTCCCACTAGTTCCTTTAGACATAAACTCTTTCTCTAAAAAGACACCAGTTCAAGCAACAAACACTTTTTGCTTAGAAGGATTGTAGAAATAGTAACCCTTTGTTTGTTTGGGATACCCAACAAAAAGACATTTTTGAGATTTGGGCCCTAGTTTGCTAGAGGATTAACGTTTCATATAAGTGTCACAGCCCCAAATCTTAATAAAAGAAAAATTGTGATGCCTCCCACTCCATATCTCATATTGTGTCTTTTGAACCGATTTAGATGGAACTCGGTTTAGTGTAAAAGTGGTTGTCTCTATAATAAGTCCTCAAAAGGAGTTTAGAAGGTCAACTTGACTCATCATAGAGCGAACCATGTCTAACAGAGTTTGATTTCTCCTTTCAGATACACCATTCCATTGAGGTGTACCTGGTGGAGTGAGTTGTGATATATACCACAGTCCTTCAGATAGTCAAGGAATTCTCGATCCAAGTACTCTCCACCTCGATCTGATCGAAGCACTTTGATACTCTTCGTGAGTTGATTCTCTACTTCATTCTTGAATTCTTTGAACTTTTCAAACGATTCTAACTTGTGTAGACATAGGGCCACATCTGCTGAAGTCATCAGTGAAGGTAATGAAGTATTGAAAACCTCCTCTAGCATGTGTAGACATAGGGCCACATACATCACTATGTATGAGTCCTAGTAAGTCATTAGCCCTTTCATTTTGCCTTGGGAATGGGGCTTTAGTCATCTTGCCCAACAAACATCACTCACATGTCTTATATGATTCAAAATCAAATGAGTCCAAGAGTCCATCCTTATGGAGCTTGGATATGCGGGTCTCATTTATATGGCCCAAGCAACAGTGCCAGAGATAGGTCGGGTTTGAATCATTTAATTTGACCTTCTTTGTATTCACATTATAGATTTGATCTTCGAGGTCTAGAACATACAACCTATTGCTAAGTTGAGCACTGCCATAAAAGATTTCATTCAAATAAATAGAACAGCATTTGTCCTTTATTATAAATGAAAAATCTTTCTTGTCCAAACAAGAAACAGAAATCAAATTTCTACTAATAGTAGGCACAAAGTAGCAGTTGTCTAATTCTAAAACTAATCCACTAGGTAAGGTGAGAACATAAGTCCCTACGGCTAAGGCAGCAACCCTTGCTCCATTTCCAACATGTAGGTCCACTTCACCTCGGGCCAGTCTTCTACTTCTACTTAGAGCTTGCACATTTGCACAAATGTGAGATCCACATCCAGTATCTAATACCCAAGATGAGGAAGTAGAAAAGTTAGCATCTATAATGAAAATACCTGAAGTGGAAGTCTTATTTCCCTTTTGCTTAGCAAGTTCTTCAAGATAGAGCTTACAGTTGCGCTTCCAGTGTCCAGCTTGCAGTTCCTCAAGTTTTGGTACCATTTGAGAAAGTTGGTCCCATTCATTTTTTCCTTCTCAAGGATCAATCGCAACGAAAGTGTTGATGTATTTTGTGCCATGGTTATCTATAATAGTAAATATGCAGTGTAAGAGCCATGTATTTTAATTCATTTAATAAGGACTTTTATTAAACAATACTCCCACTATTTTACTCAAAATAATAACCCTCAATATTATTTTGAAACACGTTGGCGCTAAGGTATTCTAGTGGGCCAGGATCCATATTTGACCACAACTTAAGTCAGCTTTGGCTTTTCTCTCAAGTTACAGTTATTTAGGTAGGCACTTCCTTACCAATTGCATCTCATGCAACTTTTGGATAGTTGGGTGACCAACACTTGTCCAAGCTGATCTCATAAACTTAAGCCCAACTCTATGCTTCTAAGTCCCTAATCCTATTAGGATGACTTAGTTAAGTCGGACCCAAAGTTAGCAATTTGGATATCACTATTATCCCATCACACCTTACCAAGATGAACATAGGTGCTTTGCTTTGGCAAACCCACCTAATGTTGATCAAAGTCTTGACGAGTGCCAACATTTGGAAGGCATCACATTTAATGACTTAATATTTTTTTTGTGGGATTTTTCTTTTGATCTTACCAATTTGTTATCTCCGGTTGTCTTATACATGCATCACATACAAATATAAAACATACATCTCATGCTTAAAAGAAAGTAAATGTGACATGATTATAGCCTAAACTATGCGATATTCTCAAGCCAATGAGAATATCATAAAAGCCTAAGAAAAGAAAAGGGTCTTCACACGCTCCATCTCTTCCTTTCTTGGTTGCTCTTTTGTTGTCACCTCATTGGACATACCACCTTGGATGATCCCATAATGTACCATTACATCAATAATAGAAACCTCGAGTTACATTCGAGGGGAGTAAGGTGAGAATAGAATGTACAATGGGAGTAACAAAAGAAGGCATGATTCACAGGCCATATTTACAAATACAACCAATCAAGCACTATAACCATGCACCATGCTACAACCATCAATTAGCATAACTTGTCAAATCTCATTCAACAAATGCATACCAATTTTCATGAGTTGATTAACCATTTTAAATTTATGTGGCACTTTACGTACCGCAGTCCCGCTAGTTGGTCAGCGGGCGGTGGTTCCACTGACCGGTCAGCGAACCGGGTCAAGGGGGCTGCCCTTAGGTTGCCGCCCCGGAGCAAAAGGTTGTCTTACAATTGCTTTGCCCAAGATCTTCTATTTGAAGCAAGTAGGCACCCGAGACTCCTCTATTCGAGCGACCAAAAATACCTTACTTTCGGAGCCCGAGTAGGCCAAATTCAAACCAAGCTAGGGTTTTTGCAACTATTGCAAGAATCCTAATCCATATAGGTGTATCATACCTATCAATTTCGGGTTCATCTCATTAACGAATTAGTGTCGTATCTTCATATATGTCATATGTTCATTATGAGTTCTGGTTTCATGCATCATGAATCAATCTAATTAATCATGGCCGAAAGCAACCAAACACATAACATCATGTGATTCAACATTCAATCCCGATTTATGGTTTCACTAGTAGCCCTGACACCACTGTTGGGTTTCAGGAGCCAAACAGCACAGCTGAATTTAACCAAAACCCTCCAGGATCCAATTTTAACTGGGTAAACTGGGTGTTCAAAAATTTTCATACATAATTTTCAGTTGAGATCTCTCACTCAACTGTAGAGTCGAATCACAAAACCTGAATAGTTGATGTGTTCAAGCTCTCAATGATTTCCACACAAGCCACTTCGGATCACCACGCTTCCACCACGTCCCGGCAGATGCGTTTCTCTTGCGCTCGCAGTGCTAGCTTGCATCCTCCAAGGAATTGCAAGAGAAGAGTGCGACTATCCTATTGTGAGGCTAGGGCATGAAGACCTGTGAATTTTTGACTAAAAGTTGTATTTATAGTGAGACTAAACTTCGAGGCCTAATGGGTTTCAAAGCCCTAATCCAATTAGGCTTTAATTTCGGGCCTAATAATGGCTCAACTCTTGGGCCCATTATTAATACGAAATTAAAGTGAAACTATAACCCAAATAA
Source organism: Aquilaria sinensis (assembly GCA_005392925.1). Lineage (NCBI taxonomy): Eukaryota > Viridiplantae > Streptophyta > Magnoliopsida > Malvales > Thymelaeaceae > Aquilaria > Aquilaria sinensis. Next base: position 9,084 of record SMDT01000698.1, read on the forward strand.
TTATCCCATGCACTTTAATGATCCAAATAGCTCTATGTGTGTGACCCAATACGCTCTTACCACGTTGGCAATGATCATAAATCACATGTACAATCATAAGCAATGAGCGGTGTCTAGCAACACATCGTTGCTACCTAAGTGACAAGATTGTCGATGATTCGACTAAACCTATAAGATCATCACCGATATATGCTGTTGTCCCTTTGTCCAAGATATCAAGACTAAGCACGAGACATGTAATGTGTCACTTTCATATAGCCCAATCTTTGGTTTCTTGATTACTAAGTAGACCAACTTAAACTGATGATATTGATATCATATATCAACTCATCCGAGCATGGCCATGCATTTTCTAAGTCTCACTTTATCAAGGGGCCCGAAGATATCACTCCCGTTACATAGGAGGAACAAATCCCATATTGATCATACAAATCCCTTCGCATGATATGTGACATACCCAATGACCTCCTTCAAGTTCACTCAGTTACGAGCAACAAAGGAAAGTATCAAAGTATGTGACTAACATGTATGGAACCTTGATGATCTTAGGTCAAAGGACTACATATACCATGATCATTATGACAATCACTTATGACACTCATATAATAAACCATGTAGTGTTCCCATGGTGGGTCGGTCCAATACACAAGTTCTCCAACTTGTACCCAATCTAGACTACATATCTCATATTAGTCTCCACATATGCTAGTCGTTATGTATTGTTGCAACCCGCTCCAAAATAATACTAGACTAGGGACATTTGAGAATATCATTATTCTAGGGTTACAATTATGTTTATTGCGTTACGCAGAAACAGAACAACAAACATAATTGCTGGAATAATACCTTAATAAAATATCATGACTCAATGTGCAAAAATACAATCATCTGATTATTGGATTTTTGGGCACAACACTAATAGTAACTCCTTGCTTTATTTGCTTCACTATTAAGTAGAGTCCTTAAGCAAACCAAGGAATTTGGTTTTACATCAATAAGCCACCTATGGACCAAGTTATTGATTTCTGAAGTTGGTTACAAAATTATGACCAAATGGACACTAAAATTGTTAATTTTGCAATGTCATATCTTTGGCTACAGGGCTCCAAATTTAGAAATTTCAAATCCTAGTTCAACCGCTAGATGTTTTGTAGTAGTGGTCAAAGTTTCATACTAAGCTCCATTACACACAGAGAGATATAAAACTTTGAGTGCAGAGTCAAAATTTTGGTCACTTTATGACTATTTTACCCATGCAAAATTTGATAAGTGTGCAGACACTTCATTCACAAGGGGTAAGCCCTCCAAGGCTATCCCATACATGTCCAATACATATAAGAATTACATGCTCTTGCATTTAGTAAATTTATGTGGCCAAGATAGAATTTACAAGTATGCAGCCAATCATTCACACTTAGGCAGCTTTGCACCACATCACATACATAGCCAAAATGTTACTCAAATGCTCACAAACCTGTCTCATTATACATACACTACATGTAAATGCATACATGCACTACATAATAGTCTTAATTTTGGTAAATATCCACCCTACGTTACAGGAGTGCTTGACAGATAATGGACTCTAGAAACAGGATGCTGGATAGCTGCTGCATAACACAGTAAGCACCAGCACTAAAATACCAAATGTGCTCCTAAAATCACCAAAATTTATGGATCACAACTAGAAATATGGAAGTTTAAGTACCCAAAAATTTACATGAAAAATCAAACCACAAAGGTTAGTTTGAAGGTGATCCCTCAGTTGGAACTGAAATGACAAAATTGAGGGGAGTAAGTTTCATTGAGAAACTTAGTAAGGGTAGCACTTGGATTCGAATAGGTAATGTAACCATCATCAAAACCTACATCCAAAGACAATAAAACACATAACCACAATGCATATATACAAGATATAGCAACTAAACACAGCAGCGATTCACAGCCATCAAACACATGAAATGCGGCAGCAACATAAGTCATAGGTTAGTTCATAAAACATGCAACAAACTTGGATAAATCACTACGGCAGCCCTTCTAGAGCTAATGCTTGGTCTTAGGAGGATTTTTTCACTAGGTAGTACTAACTTTGGGCTCTAAAAACCCTCATTTCATTGCCATCTTTGTGTGCACCTCATACTAGGTCACAAAACCTTCAATAAGTGCACTCCCCTCACTAAGCTTGGTTGATCAAGCTCATGGATCTCTTCACAGCATAGCCCTAGCTCCATGGTTGCTTGAAAATATAGAAAACAACCTATCAGAGCAAGAGAACCCTTACCTTGAGCATATGTTGAAATTAGAGCTTGATCCTAGGTGCACTCAAGTCTTAGCACCACATACCTTCCAATTGCCCTTTCTTGCTTTTAATTGCTTGTAGCATCAACCTTGGAGGTATGGTGGCTATTGAGCAATGGTGGAGGAGAGAGGTAGCTTTCTTTTTACTAGTGGAGGCTAAAATTTAGGAGATAAGGGCAATAATGTACACTTATATGGTCATAAGTGCACTAAACACACTTAACAAGCTTAACCAAGCTTTATGTCATTTTTCTTGCTACAGGACCATGGTTTCTTTACCTTATCCTCTTGGCCCACATTTGACTTCTGTATCTTGCCATAGTAGCCCCTCCTTAGGTTGGATAACCCCACAATTTCACCTTTTAACTTAACTCAAAGCCATACACATTTTAAGGCCTTCATTAGAACAGTTTGGTCATTTATGCCTTTTTGTGTTTTCTTTGTCCTTTGTTGTCTTCCAAAAGTAATTTGGTCCTCCACTAGCGCTTTCATACCATTTATATCCTTCTCATAACTCTCCAAATCTATTTTGTTAAAGTTTTGCAATTAAGTACCCAAATTTCCAAAATCTTACCAAAAAGTCTATAGGTTGCTTGACAAACAAGCAATGCTTAAGCCTTTTCTTGGAGCCCAAGTTACCAACTCGGAACACTTTTAAGGAGGAATTGATCATGCCTTTTACTTCTCACACTTCAATCACTATGATGAGAATTATACAATATAATCATTTTTTACCATTATGCCATGATTTGTAATTCTCCCTTTTTTGTGACATGGTAACACTATGGTGCAAATTAAAGGATACAAGTTTAGATCTTTATGCTGTAATTTTCCCATTTTGTGGAAGTGGTAACATTTCCCCCCCCCCCCCGCCCTAAAAATTTTGGTCCTCAAAAATTGCCTTTAGGTTAAGGTACTCTTCTAGATATGTCTCTTGGATTTCTTTCTCAGTTTCTCAGGTTACCTCTTTCCCAAAATGGTGTGACAATTGAACTTAGACTGTTGGAATAAGCTTGTTCCTTAACTTTCTGGTATCCTTGGTTAGGATAGACATAGGTTTCTCTTCATATGTCTGGTTAGGTTCCAACTGTATGTCTTCCACTACAATTGCATGCTTTGTGTCCAATAGACACTTCTTAAGCATGCTGATGTTGAATACATTATGAACACTTGGCATGCTTGGTGGTAAAGCTAACTTGTATGCTACCTTGCCAACTCTGTCCAATTCACCTTTGAAATCCAACACACAACTCTTGAGCATATCTTTCAGTATTTGTATCACCGTTTTAGTTTTCCCATCAGTCTGAGGGTGATAAGTAGTACTCAGTTGGATTTTGGTGCCTAGTGCTTTGTGAAAAACACTCCAAAATTGAGCTATAAATCTTGGATCTTTATCAAATACAATGGAATCTGGTACTCCATCTAATCTCACTATCTCCTAGATGTACCTCTGAGCCAACTTTTCCAAGGCGTATGTGAGTCCATAGGTAATAAGTGGGCACATTTGGTTAGCCTATCAACAATGACCTAGATTGTATCATTCCTTAATTTGGTCATAGGCAACCCAGTCAAAAAGTCCATGGTTAGGTTGCCCCACTTCCTCAATGGTATAGGTAGCATCTAAAGGGTACCAGCTGGCTTATGGTCCTGTACCTTTACCCATTGGCAAGTGGCACATTTGGAGACATAAGTAGCCATGTCTCTCTTCATGTTTGGCCACCAGAAGTGAGTCTTCAAGTCTATATACATTTTCTCCCTTCTTGGATGGATGTTCAACTTGCATGTGTGAGCTTCTTCAAGTATTTCATCTCTGAGCTTTAGTCCTTTAGGCACATATATTCAATCCTTGAAGTATAGTAATCCTTGCTTGTAGGCAAATGATTCATACAAGGAACGTTTTTCATTTCTGAAATCTTTCACAGCTTAGGATTTATTTCTTGTCCCTTTCTGACCGCTTCAATCTATTACCACCACACAAAAATGGGAGAATTACAGATGTGGCATAATGGTCAAAAAGCCATTATATTGTGTAATTCTCTTCATAGTGATTGAAGTGTGAGGGGTAAATGGTATAATGAACACCTTTTTAAAAATGTTCCATGTTAGTAACTTGGCCCCCAAGAAAAGCATTAAGGGTTGCTTGTTTGTCAAGCAACCTATGCACTTTTCTGTAGGGTTTTGAAAATTCAGGTACTCAATTGCAAAACTTTCAAGAAAGAGCTTTGGAGAGTTATAGGAAGGATATGAATGGTATAAAAGTGCTATTCAGGGACCAAATTGCTCATGGAAGACAAGTTTGGACAAAGGAAACACTAAAAGCATTAAGGACCTAAATGTCATAGTGTAAACCTTAAGGTGTTCAAGCTTTTGACATAAGTCAAATTGTGAGATTGTGGAATTATCCCACCATGGGCAGGTAGCCAAGTCTTTGTAAATGGGTCAAAAATGTTGGGCAAATGTATACCAATGAGTTTAAGATAAAGAAACCATAATTCATGAGAAGGAAAATGACATAAAGCAAGGTTAAGCTTGTTTAAGTGTGTTTTGTGCCCTTAAGCTTATTTAAAGCCATTTAAGTCCCCAATTCACTTATCTCTCTCTCATTTTTGGCCTTCTCTAGCCCAAGAACACAACCACACTTCCTCCATACCCACCACTCGTTCAAACTTATAATTGATTGAAATTGAAGGTAGAAAGAAGCAATTCGAGGCAAACTAGAGCTGTTGCTTGGATACTTCTAGGATCAGGCTTGATTTTCAGCCTACTCACTTTGGTGAGGTTTCTCTTGCTCTCATGGGTTGTTTTTTGTATTTTCAAGCAACCATTGAGCTAGGGCTAAGCTTGGAAGAAAGCTACGAGCTTGATGAACCAAGCTTAGTGAGGGGAGTGCACTTATTGAAGGTTTTGTGACCTAGTGTGAAGTGCACAAAGATGGCAATGAAGTGACCATTTCTAGAGCCCAAAGTTCTTATTAACTAATGTTAAAATGATCCTAAGACCAAGCATTAGCTTAAGGAGGGCTGCCATAGTGATTTAGTTATGTTTATTATGTGTTTTATGGACTAACCTATGGTTTATGTTGCTGCCGCATTTCATGTGTTTGTTGGTTGTGAATGGCTGCTGCATTTGGTTGCTATATCTTGTACGTATGCATTATGGTTTTTTTTAGTGTCTTTGGATACAGTTTTTAATGATGGTAACATTGCTTATTGAAACCAAGTGTTACGCTTACTAAGTTTCATAATGAAACTTACTCCCTTCAATTTTGTCATTTCAGGAGCAGCAGAAAGATCACATTCAAACTAAGATTTGTGGTTTGACTTTTTATCTGAAATTTCATGTACATGAACTTTCATATGTCTAGTCATGGTCTAAAAGTTTTGGTGATTTTAGGAGCACATTTGGTTTTTTTAGTGATAGTACTTATTTTGTTGTGCAGTAGCTATCCAGCATCCTATTCTGGAGTCCATTGTGTCTTAGGCACTTCTGTAACCTCAGGTACATATTTACCTGAGGTAAGACCATTTTTTTGTGCATGTGTGCATGTACATGTAGTGTATGTAAAATGAGACAAGTATGAGAACATTTGAGTAATGTTTTGGCTATGTAAGTGATGTGGTTCAAAGCTGCCTAAGTGTGAATGATGGGCTGCTTACTTGTAAATTTTGTGTTAGCTACATATGGTTGTTAAATGCAAGAGAATGTATTCCACACATGTAATGGACATATATAGGATAGCCTTGGAGGGTTTTCCCCTTGTGAATGAAGTTTTTGAACACTTATGAAATTTTGTTTGGGCAAAATGGTCGTAAAGTGACCAGAATTTTGACTCTACACTTAACATTCTATATCTCCCTGTGTAGAAGAAATCTTGTCACAAAATTTTGATCACACCTAGAGAACATCTATAGGTTGAACTAGGATTTGAAATTTCTAAATTTGGAGGCCTGTAGCAAAAAATATGACGTTGCAAAGTTGGCTAAGTTACTGTTCATTTTGTCAGAATTTTGTAACAAGCTTAAAAAATCCATAACTTGGTCCATAGGTGGGCATTTGATGTAAAAAGAACATTCCTTAGTTTGGTCTAAGTCTCTGCTTGATATGGGAGAAGAGAAAACATGGGGGTACATGGCTAGAATGGTACAGTTTATTAGTGGAAGTTACAGGTGCAGTGGTTGGTCACTAGAACTTAACAAGATTGCCTAATGTGTGGTGGCCAACATTAAGACTTATGCTAGTGTTTTTATTCTTTTCTACCATAGTATGAATGAAATGTGAATATGTGTGTGATGGTTGGACCAATATGCATGTGTTTACATAGTGCCCAAGAGGGCCATTTAGGTATGCACACTAAGGGTAGTGTTCTGGTGGCCTATAGAACATTACCAATCCTGGGAGTCTAAATGCACAATTTTAACACCATAATTGGACTACCCCAGAGTGGGTAACACAGTCTATCTAGAATAGATTGTCAATATGTAGATTTGGGCTTCCTTTCACTTATGCCACTTATGCCATAGGCATAGCAGACTATTCGGCTCATCATGATTAGCTATGGATCCTCCTTTTACAAGGCCCATATACTTCCTGCTCATGGCACTTGGTACCAGATTGCTTTTACCCTCCGTATACTCTATGCTGTAGTCATAGTCTTTATGTACTCTACCCATCTTCTTTGCCTCATATTCAACTCTTTTTTAGTGAACAAGTACTTTAGGCTTTTATGGTCAGTGTAGATCACAAAGGAACTACCCATCAAGTAATGCCTTCATTGCTTCAAAGAAAAAATCATTGCTGCAATTTCTAGGTCATGGGTAGGAGAATTTTGCTCTGGGGTCTCAAATTTCTTGACCCATAAGCAATGACATTTCTGTCTTGCATAAGTACACAGCCTAACCCAAACCTGGATGCATCTGTATAGAGATGTACGACTTGCTTGGATTGGGAAGAATCAATACTGGAGCTTCAATCATCCTTTTCTTGAGCCTTTAGAAAATCTTTTCACATTTCTCGGTCCACACAAACCTTTGACCTTTTTGGTCAGATGAGTAAAAGCTGAGCTAATCATGGAGAATCCTGAAACAAATCTTTTGTAGTATCCAGCTAATCCTAGGAAACTTCTGATTTCCTTTACAACCTTTGGTCTTTCCTATTCTTACACTGTCTTGACCTTTCCAGGGTCTGTCTTAAGGCCTTGTGCATCTATAATATGTCCTAGGAAAGACACTTCCCCTATCCAGAATTCACACATGGATAACTTGGCATAAAGCTGATGATCCAACAAAGTCTATAAGACAATCTTCAAATAATCTTCATGTTCATTTTCATCCTTGGAAAACACTAGGATGTCATCAATGAACACAACCAAAAATTTATCCTAATGTGGTTTGAACACTCTATTCATCAGGTCCATGAAAGTAGTTGGGGCATTAGTCAAACCAACTAGCATGACTGTGTACTCATAATGCCTATATCTGGTCCTGAATGCAGTCTTAAGAGTATCTTCTTCCTTTACTCTCAACAAAAAGTATCCAGATCTCAAATCTATCTTGGAGAATATCTTAGCTCCCTTAAGTTGATCAAATATATCCTCAATCCTATGGAGTGGATACTTATTCTTGATAGTCACTACATTAAGCTTCCTATAGTCAATGCATAGTCTCAATGATCCATCCTTCTTCTTCACAAAGAGCACTGGACCTCCCCACAGTGAAACCCTTGGCCTTATGAACCCTTTTTTCAAGAAGTTCATCAAGCTATTTTTTAAGCTCACTCATCTGTGTGATAGGCATTCTGTAAAGAGGAATTGAAATTGGACTAGCTCCTGGTTGCAGCTTGATCTCAAACTCCATCTCCCTTGGTAGAGAAATACCAGGCAGATCTTTAGGAAGGACTTGTGTAAAGTCTCTCACACCAGCTATTCTATCCACTTTTTCATCACAATCCAAGCCATTAAATGCATAACAGTAATCATGCTCAGAAATCATGGGTATTTCATCTAATACCTTTAGTTCCATGTTATGCATTTCATAGACTAATTCCTTAGAAACCACTAATGCATGTACTTCACGATCAGGCAAAATAATTTCCCTATTAGCAAAATCAATTCTTATGTTATGCATACCAAGCCAATTCAAACCCAGTACTATACTATACTAAGGAATATCCAAGAGTAGCAAATTAGTTAGAACCTTAGTCTTTCCCACTACTAGTTCACAATCCTTAGCTAGATCATTAGTGAAAGGACATTTACTACCTGCTATTTTCACTAGAGATATCCCAGGCATGATTTCAGTGGGCAACTTCTTGGCATCAACAAATTTCCTAGCCACTATAAGAACAGATGCACTAGTATAAAACAGAACACTAATAGGCAGATCATTTAAGTAGATGTTACCTCTTAGCACTCCTCCTTACTGTGGTGTATTTCCATCTGGAACACTCTGCCAGCTCTTTGCACTGAAGGCCGTGCCAATGAAGGAACTGGTCTTTGCTGCCCTCCCTAGGTGTTAGTGTTGTGCCCAAAACGCCAATCATGAGATGATTGTATTTTTTGCACATTGAGTCATGATATTTTGTTAAGGCATTAATCCAACAATTATGTTTGTTTTTTTATTTCTATGTAATGTAATAAACATAATTGTAACCCTAGAATATTGATATTCTCAAATGTCCCTGGTCTAGTATTATTGTGGAGCGGGTTGCAATAATACATAACGACTACCATATGTGGAGACTAATATGAGATATGTAGTCTAAATATGGGTACAAGTTGGAGAACTTGTGTACTGGACCGACCCACCATGAGAACACTAAATGGATCGTTATATGAGTGTCATAAGTGATTCTCATAGTGATCATGGTATATGTAGTCCTTTGACCTAAGGTCATCAAGGTTCCCTGCATGTGAGTCACATACTTTGATACTTTCCTTTGTTGCTCGTAACTGAGTGAACTTCAAGGAGGTCATTGGGTATGTCACATATCATGTGAAGGGATTTGTATGATCAAGATGGGATTTTTCCCTCTTATGTAATGGGAGTGATATCTTCGGGCCCCTTGATAGAGTAAGACTTAGAAAAATGCATGGCCATGCTCGGATGAGTTGATATACGATATCAATGTCATCAGTTTAAGTTGGTCTAGTCGATAATCAAGAAACCAATGATTGGGCTATACGAGAGTGACACATTCCATATCTCGTGCTTAGTCTTGATATCCTGGAGAAAGGGACAATGGCATATATCAGTATTTATGATAAAGGTTTAGTCGAACCACTGACAATCTTGTCACTTGGGTAGCAATGATGTGTTGCTAGACACTGCTCATTGCTTATGATTGTAAATGTGATTTATGATCATTGCCAACGTGGTAAGAGCCTATTTGATAGCCGAAGTGCTATCGCCCTGACCACTGACGTCGGAGGAAGGGGCCACACGCCTGACATATATGACCTCGGAAGCCCCATCGTACCAACCTCAAAAAATTTCCATATCACCTCTCCATCAGAGGACAAACGAACCGACCTCGGAAGAGTGGGTAACCCCGAAGAAACGGTATCACCCCGGGGAGAGGTCCCTGTTCGTCCCCCTGAAAAGTAGCGTCGACCGAAGGGACCTCGGAGGAGCGATGGGTGACGCAAAGGAGTCTCTGACATGTTCACCCGTACGCACTAGACATTGACCTCAAGCATTATGACAGGCCACTGTAGTCCGTGCTCTGGCACACTGAGACACGATTCTTGACAAATCACTGCCCAAGAAAGCCTACATATGGTTGGCCCCTTTTTCTGCTTAGAGGTACGGACGGCATCCGTCCATACACGTGTCACAATCAGAGGGCTCATTTTCCCCTATTTACAGCAGAAAAGACTCTTGAGAAGAAAAAGAGAACATGAGACCTTTTGGAGGGCTCCAGAGTTCTAGCCTTCTCTTTTCTCTCTAAACATGCCAGAAAAGCGCCTCCAGCGAGATTCTTCCCCTTATGTGCATGCCGGAGAAATACCGCCCGCGAGTCTATTTTATGCTCGTTCTTTGTCATTTAGAGGCACTGACTTGGGGGTCGGAGGCTCCTCCCCGGGAATACACACCGGGGACCTCCTAACCCCTGTTTTTTGTATGTTTCAGGCCGGACTACTTGGGGGCATCCCCTTTTCAGGCTCTCTCCAGCACCGGAAACCCTTCTTGGCCACCGCTATCCGCCATCGGATGGCCACGCACGACATTCCTCAGAAGGTCCCTGTTACCCCCGTCGTGGAGCCACGGCGGGAACACAAACGATGGCCAACCCAACGCCATCATTTGGCGCCGTCTGTGGGAACTTTTCCAGGCAGCCGTGGTCAAAAACTCAGCGTTCTAAGGACAAAAGGCTCCCTGAGGCCCCCGTCTGCGCCGGAGACTCGCCCGGCGGCCGAACAATTAAGGAACAGGTACTTCCCATCCCGGGGATGATCATCCTCCGGATATCATCGTGGCTTTCCTGCATAATTTCCCACACGTCGCCGTGGTCGAAATACTGCAGCTGATAGGCCGAAGATTTTCGTGTGCAAATATCGAGCCGAAGTCTCCTCTCTCAATCCTTTCGACGAGGGGAGTAGAGGTGACCCAAGAGCTCAGGGGGAAACAAAGAGTAGTGGGATGAATACCCAAGGGACGTGCTTTCCTTCAAAACATGATGGACAAGAAGAGTAGATTCGATGCCATCCAGACTCCCCCCCGGTCAAAAGAGTTCGGGCCAAAGAAAGGTTGCTGTTCCTCAGACAGCAACACCAAGCCCACTACCCTGAAAGGACGCCTACGCGTTGATATTAAATAGGCAAAAGGCTATGATCCTACTCCAACGGACACACTACCATCGTCCAAAAAGGAGTCACCCCCGCGCGACGTCAGAGGGAATAGAGTAAACGGGCAAGTGCGCCGAACTCCAAAGATACTACATCACGCACAAGTCTAGAGGGGCAATATAACCCTAGGCGTCAGCAGACTATTGCCGAAAGTCCAGAAACAGAAAAAGGGAAATCCAGCAAAGAGCGAATATAGGCGAAAGCCAAAAGAAAGAACACCCGGCCGAAGGAATCCCAGGCACAAAAAACACTGCGACACTAGAACGGTACCTCGGAGGCCCGAGGATGGGGAAGTCACCTGAGTTAGCATATTCGGTTAACAAAGTGTTGAATCACCCAAGTCCGGCATTGCTGGGAACAAAAACCTGGGACAAGGGAAGGAAAAATGCACCACAAAGAGGCATCTTCCAAAGATCCTGATGAAATGGCAAAAAGTACTGAAAATGTTCCGGATAGTCTTCTTTGATTGAAGAGGAACAACGCCGGAAGGGAAGCTCAGGCCCATTATAGAAAGGCATCGGCAGAAAGAGGTGCAGAACAACGTGCAAAAAGAGGTGCGAACAAATGTGTCCAAAAAGGACGAGAATGGCCAAAAAGAAAAAACACACCATCACCCAAAAGACTGCGTTAGGAATAAAATGCCCAAAAGACTCCCGTCGGAGTGGGTAACCCCGAGAGACTGCCCTTAACCCTCGGCAAATACGGTTCACTGCCAACAACGCCTGAAGCAAAAGAAAAAACACACAAGCACCCGAAAGACTGCCTTCGGAATAAAATACCCAAAAGACTCCCGTCGGAGTGGGTAACCCCGAGAGACTGCCCTTAACCCTCGGCAAATACGGTTCACTGCCAACAACACCTGAAGCAAAATGCTACGAGAAAACAGTAAACCACCTCGTTTGGCGAGACAAGACAAAACCCCTACTAATCAAGCAGGCAAAAGGCATACAAAAGCCTACTTAAAGGAACATGATGCATGAAGATGGCATATTATTGCCGGCAGTATAACGGCTTCAGTCTTTAGACAAATGAGGCCAAAAAGTTCACCATTAACTTCGGAGTGAAATGACATTTCGGTTCACCAGCTTAGTTCTAAGGCAACAAGCAAGTGGAGCCCCCGAAGTGGAGCCCCCGAATAGAAGTATGCACAAGCGACTATGGAAAGGTTGGGATAAGCAGAGGGGATAAGACCCAGAATGGCCGAGAAAATTCCTTGATAAATTTGGGAATTATCAGACAAATTCCCCGAAAATCCAAGGAGGAAAAACCTTCCGTACTCGCTTGCAAAGACCAGTGCCCACTTGGAGCAATACAGCTACCAAGTGAAGCGCGAGTGATTCGGCAGAAAGAGGAAATAATGTTGGTTTGACAACTGAACTCGACCGATTAAGCCAAACACCGAAAGAAGAACGAGCTCGGAAGGAATGCTTGGCAAAAGATTCTATATCCTCGAATTAGGGGAACGAACTCGAGCCACTCCCCGGAGAATGAACGAGCTCAGGAGAAGTGCCTTCTCTGAAAAAGGCGGCCGTGGGCGCAAAATTGCGCCAAACGCCAAAAGCAGATATCGTTCTCCGAAAGGCCAAAAACTGAACCCCGAGAACTTCGGCCACTAAGAAAGAGGACCTCGCTTCCCGGTTTGACGACTGAAATCGACCACCAAAAAGAGAACAAGCTTGGGAGGAATACTCGGCAAAGAAAGAAATAGCCTCGAAATGGGGAACCAAACTCGAGCCACTCCCTGAAGTATAAACGAGCTCTAGAGAACTGTTTTTCTCCGTAAAAGGTGGCCGTAGGCGCAAAAGTGTGCTGAACGCCAAAAGGAGATCTCATTCTCCGAAGGGCCAAAACAGAACCCCGAGGACTATCTCAGGGGAGAACTTCGGCCACCAACAAAAAGGACCTCGCTTGATTCAGGGCAAGGTCCGAAAGAGAGCATTATCAGCTTGGCAGCATCAAAGGGAGAAAATTGAGAAATATCCTAGAAGAGTTCTATACTTAGAATTTCATTCTATACTTAGAATTTTTAGGTAAACAGGCGTTACTTAGAGAAATTTCTCTTCTCTCCTGCACAGGTTACCCACTGAACAAGGCTGAAGCACGCATGCTCAAAGGCTACGTTTTCCTTCTCTAAAAAGAAGGAACGAGGACAAACTTGTGTTCGCCTGAAAAGTCTTTGATAGTCGAGAAAGTGAGATTGGCCAGCAGAAAGGGAAAGGAATGACTTTCTAAAATCCCCTAGCCTAAAGTAGCCAGGGCAACTGGAAAACAAAAATTGCTCAAGCCAGACAAAGCAAATAAATGAAGAAAAATCCATTAAAGAAGGTCTTTGGTACAAGAGGAGTACAAGAGAAGCACGAAAATGAAAAACCCTAGGATGTCTAAGGATCCCCAGCGACGCGAGAAGTTCCGGCTCCCGTGTCTCTAGCCGTCGCCTTCGGCGCAAGTAGAGGAACAGGTGGCAGGTTGAGGTGATCAGCTTTCGACCAAGTCCACCGAGGACCCTCGGGAATATCCAAGGCCGCAAGAAAGGAGGTCTCGAGGTCCGGGTATCGTTGCAGAAATTGATGACGAGCTAGACAGAAGCCGTCCTGAAAGGACACCTTCGACATTTGGACGGCTTTGTCCCTTTCTACGTCTAGCAAGTCCGCCTCATTCTCAAGACCAGCAACCTCTTTCTCGAGACCCAGGATCTCCTCCTTAAGATCGGCAATCCTCCTCACCAATCCCTTTACGTTCCTTCTCTTCATCACACTCCTCCTCAGAAAATAGACCCTGGCTTGAAGAGCCGCTTTTTCGGCAAGAGTTTTCTTCAGAAGGGCAGCTTCTTCTTCTTTCTCCTTCTGAATAACCTCATTGGCCGAAGTCAAACGCACAACCTCCTCGCCAAGGTCCCGCATTTTGCGGGAAAAGTCCTTCAGGAGGTCCGATTGGCCTATCAGGAACTCATCCCGGAGCTGGACCACCTCCTCCCTGGCTATGCACCTCAACTCGACATTAGCTATGTCCGAGTTAATACAGAACAGCCTGGCCTTCTCTAGTTCACTTTCAGCCCGAGCTCGGGCAGAAGACTGCTCGGCCGCCCAAACTTGGAGGTGCTCACTGTACCCCAAAAGCTACGAAGAAGAAGGAGAAAAATCCTCAGTAAAGGCAGCATAAGGGAAGGCAAAACACTTGGGCAAAAAAGAGGAGGCCAAAAAGATCACCTGAGTGGCGCGTGTTACACCCGGAAAGGGCTAAATGATTAAGTCCAGGGTTAAGAGGATTAGTGGAAATAAAAAGTTTCCTAATTTGGAAACTTAGCAATTTAATTGAGGAGACATGGAAATTTTTCCCTAAATGGGAATTGAGCTCGGTAAGCTCGGGAGATCTTAAATTTATTTATGGAATGGGCATTAATGAGTGTTGGACACTCTATGAATTATGCTTGGCTTAGGCCAAGAGTTTTGGTGATTTAAATGGTGGAAATTAAAGTTGAGGGACTCAACTGCTCAAAGGAAAAGTTTGTGGGAGGACTCAATTGAACAATTGGAGAAAGGTGGAGGGCTAAAGGAGGGATTTGGCCATTATTGCATGGTAAAATAAACCATGGCCGGCCATCCCATTTGTTCCATTTAAATATTTTCCACATAAGCCTCCACCCACATTATTTATTTTGCCCATCATTTTTGACTAGTCTTTGTCTCCCACTTTGCATTATTTTATTTCTCCTCACCATCACTTGTCCAATCAACACTTAATGAGCATTTGACTCATTCTCCCCCATTTTCATTCAAAAATTCGGCTATGCCATATAAATTGGCAAAATGGCGCCATAAAGGAAGCAAATGGGTTGTCTTGATGGGACATCACTTTCTTTTGTCCATGGACTTGCATTTGACTAGCTTTCCTCCTTTTTGAATTAGTGTTGACCGGCCATGTTGCATTTAGCCACATTTGGCTTGCATTTGAGCTTCATTTCCCTTCCATGTGTAGCTTACATTCGGCCATGCTCCCATTTCCACTTCATTTCACTAACATTTCTCTCTCTCTAGCCAAAGACGCTCTCCCTTCTCTCTAGAACACAAACACATTCGGCCATGGTTCTTTCTCCAAGCTTCATCTTCTTCCTTCACTCTAGCATTCGGCCATGGCTAAATCTACCATTCCTTACACATGCAAACACGATTTCGTGGTGATTTCGTACTCCTAAACACATCTAGACCAAGAACAAAGAGAGAAATCAAAGAAAACCCATGAAGAAATGCTTGTCAAGTTTCGGCCTTGGTGAGAAAATGGTGTTCTTGAGCTCACCTCAAGAGCTCCTTACATGCATGGCATTTCTAAGCCATGAGGAGCAAGAGAAACAAGGAAAACATCAAGAAAGAACAAGTGAAGATTCGGCCAAAACAAGGTTGTAAGTGAATCATGTTTTTCATTGTTGATTTCTTGTGTTTTGAGCTAGATATTACTTTTTAATGCTTTGTATATGCTGGATTTTTGTAAGGACAAGCTCTTGAAGATTCGGCCATGGAGGATTTATAGTGCTCTTGGACTCAACTTGAGAGTTCAAGGCATGCATGGCACTTTTAAGCCATGAAAAGCAAGGAAATGGAGGAGAACTCCAAGAAAAGCAAGGAGCAACTTTCGGCCATGGATGTCCATGGTATTTTGAGGCTTGAAACCAAGTGTTCTTGGTGCCTCGAGGCTTGTATAGCCATTCCAAGCAAGGAATCAAGCAAAGGATGCAAAGAAAAGCAAGGAACAAATTCGGCCAAATGGGTATTTTGGCTTGTATGTGCATTTTTCCAAGTATTCTTGGTATCATTGAAGTCCTTGTGAGTATACAAGATATTGGTCAAAAGTTGGATGCAAAAAAAAAGAGGAGTTTTGCAAGCAAAATCAAGCCATGGAGGATTCGGCCATATGTGGTTTTTAATGTCTTGGCATGTTAGCCATGTGGGGCCAAGTGTTCTTGGCATGTTTTGAGTCCTAGATGACTTGTACAAGCAAAAAAATCACAAAGAAGAAATGAAGCATGCATTCGGCCATGGTGCCAATTTTTGGTGGATGTGTGTAAACCATGTGTTCATGGTAGCTAGGTGTGCCTAGCAAAATGTGAAGCCAAAATGGTAAAGGAAAGTAATGATAAATTCGGCCATAATGACAAGTTGGCGAAAATTGGAGCTAGCCAAGTGTTCTTGGCATAAATGGTCCTTAGAAAACTTATGGGACTAAATTGAGCAAAAGAAAGAAGTAATGGGGCTAATTGGGCCAAGAGTTAAATTTGAAGGCCCAAATTGAAAACCAAGTATTCTTGGTCCAGAAACTCTTAAATGGGCTATTTTGGGCCATAATGGCATTATTAGCAAATGGGCTAAATCCTGAAAAGGTTAATATAGGCCAAAATCCTGGAGAAGTTAAATGGGCCAAATCCTGAAAAGGTAAAATTGGGCCTAAATGTAAGTTGGGCCAAGTCCAGAGAAAAAAAAATTAAAAGGCCAAGTGGGCCTGAGCAATTAAAAGGCCAAGTGGGCCTGAGGAATAAAAGGGCCAAGTGGGCCTGAGTTCCTGGAAAGGCCAAGTTGGGCCAGAATTCCAGAAAAGGCCAAGTGGGCCTGAACTCCAGAAAAGTGTAAATTGGGCCTGGATTTCCAGGAAAAGGCCAATGTAGGCCTGAGTTCACAGAAAAATTGGGCCTCAGTTCACAGAATGGCTAAATGAGCCTTTACCTCCTTAAGTGAGGTTGAGTAAGTTAAACCAAGTGTGCTTGGTAAATTATGGTTCTCATGTTTAATAGAAAGCAATTAAGTAACTTGTTAGTATTTTGGGCTTTATAGGTCCATTATGGAAAAGATAAGTTCCAACAACAAACAAAGCAAAGCAAGGCAAAGACAATGAGCAAAAGGTTACACAAATGGTGGTAAGAATCCCTATACTCACTCTCTGCATGGTATATTTTCCATGATCTTTCATTGTGAGTATTAGTGCCCCTATGTGATGGTCAAAGAACCAAGTGACCATAGGTGTGCATGGCAGGGCTATGTGGTTGTTACTTTTTGTGAGGACTCATGATACTTTCTTAGTTGGATATTTGGGCACATAAGTGCATATTGGGCAAGGTGTTGTTGCTTTGGCAATTATGGTTTACTCATGACTAATTAGCAAGCATTTAGGGCTGGGGATTGAGTTTGGCCAACTCAATTTCTAAGCTAAGGAGCGCTCAGTTGGTTATAGAAATAAATGGCATGCCGGGATTAGTGGCATGGTTTATGCTAATGCTTGCGGATGCCATTCGGTGATGACACGATCCCCCGTGCCTCTGCCCGGGATACCCTGTGAGCGTTTGTCTCACGGTGGATTGTAATTGGCTAGCTGGTTATGTGTGTGGATTAAATCCAATGCTACTAGTTGATTAACCTAGAATGCAATATGTATGCATTTATGCTTTGACTTGGTTTAAAAAAAAACCATAAAACATTTAGCCGGCTGAGTAATTTATGCATAATATATATAAACTGCCAAAGCATATTAAAATCAACATTTGTGTGGTTAACTACACATACACCGCTCGTGAAAGCATTTATACATAAGTAACCAATGCTCTCACCCAGAGAACAATCCTGAGTCAAGGACTCTTTATAACATAAATACTGGAGGCAAAATAAAGTACTGTATCAAAATACAAGACTTTGCTGAGATCTTTTACCCTAGCTCCCACTTTGGACTCCTGTCCCAGTGGCGAGTCTCACAAGTCCTCTGCCAAGTGCTACTAGGCTCTGCAGCCACAGGAAGAAGCAAGTTAGTACCACAACCTGACCAACAGACCAACTAAACACTTAAGCAAGCTAGAAACTTAAAGTTTCTCAACCACCGTACCTTTACAAACAAAAAGGTACTACCGCGATAATCCTCAGCGATTATCCGGTCCTGCTACTCCAGACTCTGCATAACAAACAGGGAGTGAGAATTCAACAATTCTCAGTAAGGGTCTTCGATGTACCTGCAAGAAAAAGCTAGGACTCTGGCTGCGAGCTCACACAGCATGAGGGTACTAGTCTATATATATATACTAGGTCCGTAGACCTCTCCTCAAGTAGTCCTCTGTATCAGGCCAAGCGCAATCACTTAGCAACCTGACACATATACAGGCCAAGCGCAATCACTTAGCAACCTGACATATAGGCCAAGCGCTATCACTTAGCAACCTATCATATACAGGCCAAGCGCAATCACTTAGCAACCTGACATATACAGGCCAAGCGCAATCACTTAGCAACCTGACATATGGCTCAAGGGCGAACCTTAGCAAGCCTCATTCAAACATAGAACCTCTCACCTAGTTGTTATGCAGGGGAATTATGGTGGGACTTGTAGACTAGGCCGCAGGGCCTCGTTGATGTAGACTAGATGAACAAGGTTTCACCTCGTGGCCTCGTGGCTCCGGCACGGCTAGGCCGACGAGGGTTCTAAACCTCTCACCTGAACTAGTGGTAACTAATTATGTTCAAATGCAACATAGTTTCCTTAAAAACTTGCCTTCAATTTGAGTTAATATAAATCTAAAAATGAGACATTTTAAGTGTTTTTAAAACATTGAGGTGATAGTACTCCCTCTTAGCTTCGAGTGGAATCTTGAATCACCTCAATCGGACACCCGAGCGAAAAGTTATGCTGAAAACAAAACCGGGTGTCAAATGCTGTCTCGGCGACGCGTCGCCAACCGTGGCGACGCGTCGCCACAGTTGTCGACGTTCTGAAACATTTTTCTGGATTGGCGACGCGTCGTGGGAACTCGTGGGGATTGGCGACGCGTCGCCAAACCTGCAAAATGCCCAGAAAACCCCGATTTTGCTGCTATGAACTTTGGACACTTCCCACACATATCAAACATGCATGGAATGCCTCCAAATTTCATACACAGATAGTACATGTTGCATAGAACATAACCAACTACCAAAAGCTAAGCTATGATGTATCGTAACATCAAACAATTCCTCTCAATCCCGCTAGTCCACCATAATTCACCAAAACGTTTCCTTAATGCCTTAGCTAAAACCACTCGAATTTCTCAAGCAAATCCAAGCTAATGGCATTCCATGAACTTAAAAACACAACTCCCTTACCTTAACTCCAAGAACAAGCAACAATTCAAGCATCTCCTCCCTCAACCAAGCTCCCAAAGTTCTACATAAAACCAAACCAAAAACAAAGCTCTAAACATCAAAACTAGCTTCTCTAACCAAAACCCAAGCTTCAATTCCAACAAAAACCAAGAATTCAATCAAGAACACAATCTCATACCTCGTTTAAAAACAGGGGATGGAGAAAACATCCCTCCAAGCTTCAAAAACGTGATTTCAAGCTTCCAAAACACTTCTCCAAGCTTAGCTACTTTGAATCCCACCTTTTGGCACCAAAAACTCTTGATTCCAAGTCCAATTTGAGAGAGAAATGGAGTAGAGAAGCTGGAAAACGGGTTATGGCAGCCCAAACCCTTCTTCCCTCTTCTTAAACTCCACTTAACCCCTCAAACCACCAAAGTTTAAAGTTTTAAACAATTTAGTCCCCCATCTTTAAACTTAACGGTTCTTGATTAAAATCCTGTCTATTGGTCAAGTTTGAGTTAAGGTTAAGAATTAAGTTCTAAAAATTCATTTTAAAACACTCGGGACTCGTCCCGGCCACTCAGGGTGCAAAATTACCATTTTGCCCCTGAACTTAGTTCAGAGCTTTATTCTTGTCGGAACTTAGTGAACTTTGGCAAACTTCTTAATTCTTGCTAGGTAAACTTAAATTAAACTTCTAAACTAAATTCTAAAGTCTTTACCTCCCACTAGAAGGGCCGTAACAAGTGACATGGAACAGTTTGTACGAGGACAGTGTTGTGTGTGTTGAGTTGCGTGCTTCTCTGAACCGTTGTTGTTTGTGCATGCTGACCCATAATATTATTGTTATTGTTATTGTGCTATATCTTGTGTTTTCTTTGTTTTAGTGTTTTCCTTTGCAGGAACAGGATTATTTGCCATGATATTCTTGGCATGAATTTATTTGCCATGGTATTCTTGGCATGGGATTTAATTGCCATGACATGCTTGGCACAAGTTTAGGCTTTGGAAGCCATATGATGACTTTGAAAGTCATGAGTATTTACCTCACTAGGCATTGGATGCCGTCGGGATTCTTACTGAGTTTTATAACTCACCCGCCCTGTTATACCTTTTTCAGGAAAAGGATGGCTTGATAGATCAAGCGTAGAGTACCAGAGTACTCGTTACATTGTGCTAAAGGGTTGGGTATGAGTATAGTGTTGCTCAATTTATTCATTTGACTCTAAGTGACTTATGTGGTATAGATTGCTTGTGAATCAAGCTAATGGTTTGGACTTCCTTGTGCAGGCATATGGAGTTTAGAAGTTGTGGGAACAAGGTCTATTAAGCTGGAATGCGTTCCAGGTTATTATGAGTCGAGGTTGGGTAGTATGAGGGCGTGGTCTGTAAAACCTAAACCTGGCTAATTAGAGACATATAGCATCCTTGGTACGTTTTCCAAGTAAATGATGCTTGTTTGTTGCCATTATGATCGTGATTATCTTTGGATGATTTTTGATGGAATGCCATGATGCATATTCATGTTATGTGCACTAGACTTGGCTGATGCTCATGGATATATATATAAATGTGGTTTTCAAAGTTGAAAATGAGATGGGCTTCTTGGTTGCCATGCATTGGATTAGTACACTTGATGGACACACATTCTATGCACTTAATGGATTAAGTGTATGCTTTGCTTGATTTGCAAGTATGATTTGCTGATTATGTGTGTAACTGGCTAGAGGTAAAGTCCATAAATGGAACACTAGAATTCCACATAGGTATTAGCTTGTTCCTGAAGAGCACCCTGACAACACATTGAAAGTATTTAAGTAACAAGCTAGTACCAGAATAGATCCTGGACTCACGCCGTAGGTGCTCGGTTTGTTTGATAAAGCCCCTTCTGATTGAATAACTTCCGCTGCAAGCTTTGGTATTTAGGCCCAGATGGGCCAGGGGCAGTAGTGGGCGTGACAGCGCGCTCAGAAACTCTAGCGGCGAGGATATCCCAGAAGCACACTCCTCGGCAACTGCCTTAGAAGAATCCTCAGTAAGAACACCCCTCGCCATCTGGGGAGCCATCTCTTGACAATCCCTGGAGAACAAGTTCATGTCCTCCGTGAAAGACCAAAACGGCTCCCTCGGAACCTTGTCTTTCGGGAGAAGGGAGTCCCGGAGAGCCCATCTTCGGGCATGGTCAACCATCCATACTGGGGCCGCTCGGTGCTCTGTAAAATGGAGGAGCGCAAGTCAGGAAGGGCTCCCTGAAAGCACAAGTTATGAGGGAGGAGGTGTCAAAAAAGAATCGGACACAAACCTGGCGCAACCCCGGTAGCCTCCTCCACAAAGGCCGGAATGTGCTTGCCTTTGTCCTTGCGACGTCTCTCCAGCTTTTTAACAGTAGGACTCTCGGGCAAAGAGCCTAAAAGCTCCACCGACGAGGTAGGACTCGACGGAGTGAAAAGGGTGACTACTCCGGCGGGCACCTCGGCTGCAGCAGTAACAGCCTGAGAAGATGTTGCAGCTACTTCGGAGGGGGCAGCAACCCTGGTGGATATCGGAGTGACATCAACCATGGCGAAGGTTGCAATCGCGTCGGTGGAAGTGGCTATCGCATCGGTTGAGATAGCAACCTTGGTGGAGGTAGCAATAACTTCATCGACCTCCACCACATCTTCCGAAGGTGGAGTAAGGGCTCTCTTCTTTGACTTCTTGGCCGAAGACGGTCCGCTCCCAGTAGACTTACGTCTTTTGGAGCCACTTTTCTTTGCTTGTTCTCCCTTCTCTACCTGACCAAGGAAGAGACTCTTGTAGTAGGCGGCAGAATCGTCAGCCATCTCTGAAAAAGGGGGAAAAGCATCAGTATGAGTCCAAAAAGGGGCACTGAAGCTGAAGATGTGAGTCCAAAAACGGTTAGCCAAAAAAGGAGCTTCCGGGAAGAAAGGAAAACGTCAGCAAAAACTGAAAAAATACGACTTCGGGAGGCTGAGAAGTTAGCAGAAGTCGAACGATTCCCGAGGAAGGCACTCACGAAAAGCCTTGCCGAAATCAGGATTCCTGGATGCCGTCGTAAATAATGGCCGGAAATCGCTCCGCCGTGCAGACCGTCGCTGAAAGAGATGCCGTCGTAAATAATCACCGGAAATCGCTCCGCCGTGTAGACCGTCGCTCAAAGAGATGAAAAAGGCGAGAGAAAGCGAGAGCAAGAGTGAGAGTGAAGAGAAAATAAATGAGAAGAATGGCAAGGGGAAGCTTATATAGAGCAGGGAAGGGCAATTGAAAAGGCGTCATAACTACTGCGTGGGAGCAAAACGTCACCATAATTACCCCTCCCACGCAAAAAGACGTGCCATACCAATTGACGCTTGCCACGTGTCGACCATCACGAGAAACTAGGGCATGTTTTCTGACATCCCAAAGATTTGGGTGCATCCCCAGATTGACACGCCCAGTTTCAAGGCATGACAGTCCACTGATCTGAGACAGAAAAGACAAGATTGGAAATCTCGACGACACCGAGAGACAGGTATGCGACATCCGCCCGAGCAAACTACACCCTTAAAATGGTGAAGTACCTTCCTTGCAAATGATATAAGCTGGATCCTCTGAAAGTGCTCCCGAAAGAGCTACAAGCCGAAGTCACACTTCAGCTTTCCGAAGGAGGTCATGTGATGGCCGAAGTGCTATCGCCCTGACCACTGACTTCGGAGGAGGGGGCCACACGCTTGACATATATGACCTCGGAAGCCCCATCGTACCGACCTCGGAAAATTGCCATATCGCCTCTCCATCAGAGGACGAACGAACCGACTTCGGAAGAGTGGGTAACCCCGGAGAGACGGTATCACCCCGGGGAGAGGTCCCTTGTTCGTCCCCCTGAAAAGTAACGTCGGCCGAAGGGACCTCGGAGGAGCGATGGGTGACGCAAAGGAGTCTCTGACATGTTCGCCCGTACGCACTAGACGTTGACCTCAAGCATTCTGACAGGCCACTGTAGTCCGTGCTCTGGCACACTGAGACACGATTCTCGACAAATCACTGCCCAAGAAAGCCTGCATACGGCTGGCCCCTTTTTCTGCTTAGAGGTACGGATGGCATCCGTCCATACACGTGTCACAATCAGAGGGGCTCATTTTCCCCTATTTACAGCAGAAAAGACTCTTGAGAAAAAAGGGGAGAACAGGAGACCTTTTGGAGGGCTCCAGAGTTCTAGCCTTCTCTTTTCTCTCTAAACATGCCAGAAAAGTGCCTCCGGCGAGATTCTTCCCCTTATGTGCATGCCGGAGAAATACCCCCCGCAAGTCTATTTTATGCTCGTTCTTTGTCATTTAGAGGCACTAACTTGGGCGTCGGAGGCTCCTCCCCGGGAATACACACCGGGGACCTCCTAACCCCTATTTTCTGTATGTTTCAGGCTGGACTACTTGGGGGCATCCCCTTTTTAGGCTCTCTCCAGCACCGGAAACCCTTCTCGGCCACCGCTATCTACCATCGGACGGGCACGCACGACATTCCTCAGGAGGTCCCTGTTACCCCCGTCGTGGAGCCATGGCGGGAACACAAATGATGGCCAACCCAACACCATAACTATTGGGTTGCACACATAGAGTTATTTGGATCATTAGACTGCATGGGCTAATTATTTGCATTATGGTTTCACAATAATTTCATATTAATAATGGGCCCAAGAGTTGATCCATTATTAAGCCCAAAATTAAAGCCTAATTGGATTAAGGCTTTGAAACACATTAGGGCTAGATGTTGAGTCTCACTATAAATACAACTTTTAGTATGAAATTTGAAGCTTCTTGCCCTAGCCTCCCAAAAGGACAGCCGCACTATTCTCTTGCAATTCCATTGAGGACGCAAGCTAGCACTGCGAGTGCAAGAGAAACGTATCTGCTGGGACATGGTGGAAGTGTGGTGATCCTGAGAGGCTCATGTGGATACCATCGAGAGCTTGAATGTCATCTGTTCAAGTTTTATGATTCGACTCTACAGTTGGGTGAGAGATCTCAACCGAAAATTAGGTATGAAAATTTTCGAACACCCGGTTTACCCCGTTTCACTTGGATCCTGGAAGGTTTTGATTAAATTCCGCTGTGCTTGTTTGGCTCCCAAAACCCAACACTAGGTGCTGATGGGATTCGGGAGCCAAACAGCGCAGCGGAATTTAACGGAAACCCTCTAGGATTCAAGTGAAACGGGGTAAATCGAGTGTTCAAAAATTTTCATACCTAATTTTCGGTTGAGATCTCTCACTCAACTGTAGAGTCGAATCACAAAACCTGAATAGTTGATGTGTTCAGGCTCTCTATGGTATCCACATGAGCCTCTCAGGATCACCACGCTTCCACCACGTCCTGGTAGATGCGTTTCTCTTGCGCTCGCAGTGCTAGCTTGCGTCCTCCAAGGAATTGCAAGAGAAGAGTGTGGCTGTCCTTTTTGGAGGCTAGGGCAAGGAGACCTACGAATTTCTCACTTAAAAGTTGTATTTATAGTGAGACTCAACTTCCAGGCCTAATGGGTTTCAAAGCCCTAATCCAATTAGGATTTAATTTCGGGCTTAATAATGGCTCAACTCTTGGGCCCATTATTAATACGAAATTAAAGTGAAACCATAACCCAAATAATTAGCCCATGCACTCTAATGATCCAAATAGCTCTATGTGTGTGACCCAATAGGCTCTTGCCATGTTGGCAATGATCATAAATCACATTTATGATCATAAGCAATGAGCGGTGTCTAGCAACACATCATTGCTACCCAAGTGACAAGATTGTCGGTGATTCGACTAAACCTTTATGATCATCACCGATATATGCCATTGTCCCTTTGTCCAAGATATCAAGACTAAGCACGAGACATGGAATGTGTCACTCTCGTATAGCCCAATCTTTGGTTTCTTGATTACCGAGTAGACCAACTTAAACTGATGACATTGATATCGTATATCAACTCATCCGAGCATGGCCATGCATTTTCTAAGTCTCACTCTATCAAGGGGCCCAAAGATATCACTCCTGTTACATAGGAGGGACAAATCCCATCTTGATCATACAAATCCCTCCGCATGATATGTGACATACCCAATGACCTTCTTCAAGTTCACTCAGTTACGAGCAACAAAGGAAAGTATCAAAGTATGTGACTCACATGTAGGGAACCTTGATGATCTTAGGTCGAAGGACTACATATACCATGATCACTATGAGAATCACTTATGACACTCATATAACGATCCATGTAGTGTTCTCATGGTGGGTCGGTCCAGTACACAAGTTCTCCAACTTGTACCCATATGTAGACTACATATCTCATATTAGTCTCCACATATGCTAGTCATTATGTATTATTGCAACCCGCTCCACAATAATACTAGACTAGGGATGTTTAAGAATATCATTATTTTAGGGTTACGATTATGTTTGTTAATTTACGCAAAAACAAAACAACAAACATAATTGTTGGATTAATGCCTCAATAAAATATCATGACTCAATGTGCAAAAATACAATCATCTCATGATTGGCTTTTGGGCACAACACTAATAGGTGCTCTAGGGGGTCTCACTGGAGATTGGTCTTCTGGTCTTTTTTCTTGAGCATGTGGGCAATCTCTGATCCTATGATCCATTGCACCACATGTCATAGCTGGGTGTCAAAGTAACAAGGTTTCTTGCCATGAAACCTATTACACTTAGGGCATCTTAGGCTAGGTTGTTACCATTCTAAGAGCTTAAATACAGGGGCCTTATTTAATGTGCTAATTCCTAGGAACTATGCATGTTCCGTAGGCCATCAGAAGAATGCTCACTATACTACCCAAGTGGCCCTCTTGGTCTTTATGCAAATATATGTATATTGGTCCAACATCAATCACATATTTACATAGCCCTAAAGATGTTAAACCCTTTAATAGACTTGAAACTTCATAGGGAAAAAATTTAAGGCATTAAATCAATACATGTTTGCAATTATGGATTTAATACTAAACCAGATAAAATTGACCATATGAACAGTACTAAGCAAAATCAACTAATTTTGACAAGTTATAACTCTAGCTACAGGGCACCAAATCTAGGATTTAAAGGCCAAATTCTTCATCTTGAAGTGTTCTAAGTATGGTCAAAATTTCATAGCCAAACTAATTATGTACAGTACGTTATGGCTCTTGCAGTAAAGGGTACCAAATCTATACAACTAATGACCATAATGCCCATACCAAATTTCATAAAATTCGTACACTTCATTTCTAGGTACAAAACCAGCATGGGCAGGTTCTTACATCTCTTAAACACTTGGAAAATTCATTCCCCTAAATTTAGAGGCATTCCATAAGCCTTAAACATAATTTTCTTTGGAACGGCTAATGAGTTGCAAAATGGACAAAATTGAACATTCAACCTCAAACTTCACTTTATTGTTTCATATATCATCAATACACCATCCATAGTGTCTTTACATGCATAGATACATCATACATATGTCCTAGCTTAGTTGGATATGTACACTAGCTTCTTGGAGAGCCTTACAACCATAATGCACTTTAGAAACTTGAAAAGATAGTTGCTGCGTAAGGCAAAAAGTACCAACACTATACCTTTATGATCATCACCGATATATGCCATTGTCCCTTTGTCCAAGATATCAAGACTAAGCACGAGACATGGAATGTGTCACTCTCGTATAGCCCAATCTTTGGTTTCTTGATTACCGAGTAGACTAACTTAAACTGATGACATTGATATCGCATATCAACTCATCCGAGCATGGCCATGCATTTTCTAAGTCTCACTCTATCAAGGGGCCCGAAGATATCGCTCCTGTTGCATAGGAGGGACAAATCCCATCTTGATCATACAAATCCCTCTGCATGATATGTGACATACCCAATGACCTCCTTCAAGTTCACTCAGTTACGAGCAACAAAGGAAAGTATCAAAGTATGTGACTCACATGTAGGGAACCTTGATGATCTTAGGTCGAAGGACTACATATACCCTGATCACTATGGGAATCATTTATGACACTCATATAATGATCCATGTAGTGTTCTCATGGTGGGTCGGTCCAGTACACAAGTTCTCCAACTTGTACCCATATGTAGACTACATATCTCATAGTACTCTCCACATATGCTAGTCGTTATGTATTATTGCAACCCGCTCTACAATAATACTAGACCAGGGAATTTTAAGAATATCATTATTTTAGGGTTACAATTATGTTTGTTAAGTTATGCAGGAACAAAACAACAAACATAATTGCTGGATTAATGCCCTAATAAAATATCATGACTCAATGTGCAAAAATACAATCATCTCATGATTGGCTTTTGGGCACAACACTAACAGCAACTATATGCTATGTAAATGTACAAACCACACTCTGATACCAACATCTATTACCTACTATGCGGTAGTCCTATTGTGGTGCCAAAATTTTGCATTTAAAATCCTAGGATTGATATGTCCTGTAAGCCATTAGAACAATACCCTTAATGTGCATACCCAAGTGGCCTTCTTGGGCACTATTTGAGTACATGCATATTGGTCCAACTAGTGCACAAATATTCACTTTTTATGCACATCATGGTAGCAAGGAAGAAAAACACTAACACAAGTCTTAATCTTGGCTACCACACATTAGGCAATCTTGTTAAGTTCATGTTTCGGGGCACAGCACTTGAACTTTCTTCCAAAAAACTATATTAATCTAGCCATGTACCCTCTCTATTTTCTTTCCTTCATTACCAAGTAGAGAATTAAGCCAAACCAATTTATAGATTTTTTAAGTTGGTTACAAAATTCTAACCAAATGAACTGTAACTGACCAACTTTGCAACGTCATAACTTTGGCTACAGGGTTGAAAATGTAGAAATTCCAAATCCTAGTTAAATCTCTAGATCTGCTCTAGGTGTGCCCATAATTTCATACCAAGATTCATTCTACATAGGGAGATATAGAAATTTGAGTGCAAAGGCAAAATTTTGGTCACTTTATGACCATTTTGCCCATACAAAATTTCATAAGTTTGCAAACACTTGATTCACATGGGGTAAGCTCTCCAAGGCTATCCCATACATGTCAATACACATAGGTATTACATGACCTCACATCTAGCAACTTTATATGGTCAAAACAAAATTTACAAACAAGCAGCCTATCATTCACACTTACACAGCTTGTGCATAGTTTCACATACATAGCCATTTAGCCCACAAATGTTCAAATGCATTGTAAAAAATTTAAATGTCTTACATGTACATGCATCCATGCAGTACATCATAGCCTTAACTTAGCTAAAGACATGCAACCCGGTCACAAGAGATGCTTGAGACACAATGCACTCCAAAACAGGATGCTGGACAGCTGCTGCATAGCACAATAAGCACCATCACTCAAAATACCAAATGTGCCCCTAAAATCACATAAATTTCTAGATCAAGACAAGATACATGGAAGTTCATTCACCTAA
Source organism: Aquilaria sinensis (assembly GCA_005392925.1). Lineage (NCBI taxonomy): Eukaryota > Viridiplantae > Streptophyta > Magnoliopsida > Malvales > Thymelaeaceae > Aquilaria > Aquilaria sinensis. The sequence goes on from SMDT01000698.1 coordinate 37,777, forward strand.
AATTTTAGATCAAAATCAAATGATAAAGGTCAGTTTGATTGTGACCTTTCTGTTGGACCTAAAATGGGCAGATTTGTGGGGAGGTAATTTTCATGGAGAAACTTAGTAAGGAGAACACTTTAACACTAAGGTAATCTAACCTTTAGAAATCACCTGCATCCAAAGAGACTAAAACACAAGAAATGACAATGAAAATACCCAAGATAAAGCATCCAAATGTAGCATTCAGACACAAACAACAAGCTCATGTATGCAGCAGCAACAACGTTCATTGATTAGTCCATAAAACATTTAACAAACATGAGTAGATCATTATGGTAGCCCTCCTCAAGCATAAGCTTGGCCTTAATAGATTTTTAACATTACTTAGTACTAACTTTGGGCTGTAGAAACCCTTAAATTTGCTGTCATCACTATGCACTTCACACTAGGTCATAAAACCTTCACTAAGTGTACTCCCCTTACAAATCTTGGTTCATTAACCTCATGGCTCTATTCAAAGCTTAGCCCTAGCTCTATACATGCTTGGAAATATAGTAAATATCCCATGCAAGCTAAAGAACCCCTTACCTTTTGCTGGAAATCCAATAAACCTTAGACAAACTTGAAAACTAGGGTTTATGGCCTTCCTTGATGCTTTGGTTGTTTGTAGTAAGGTTGCTATGGTGGATGGTGGAAGAACTTAAAGAAGAACCCTACCTACTGAGGTCAAAATATGCTGGAAGAAATGAGGAGAAACTGATTTTTTTTCTAGCTTTATTTCTTTTTTGCTCTTTAGTAATGGCATGTTTGCAAATTTTGAAAACTTTAAGCCACACTTAGTCAATGTTTTTACCAGCCATTTAGGATAGAAAAATGGCAGTTTTTGCCTCTTTTAACCTTGGTTGAGGATTATTTTCATCTTTAGAAAAGTTTGGGACACTTAAGCCCTTAAGCATTAAATGGCTAACTTTGGCTCCATGAGCAATTTGGTCCCCAACAATATCCTTGATTCCATCCATGTCCTTTCTTCATAATTCCATCCATGTCCTTTCCATAGCCAACTTTGGAAATTTTTCCAATTGAGTACCCAACTTTTTTAACCTTACAATTTAGTCCATAGGTTACTTGAAAATTAGGCAATATGTCAATGCTTTCTTAAGGACCAAATTATCATTGTTTGTGCCACTTAAAGGAGTGTGTCTTGAATACTTTACACTTCACAATTCATATACTATGGTGAAAATTAAAGCACTTAAGTTTAGGTCTTTATGCTATAATTTTCCCATTTTGTGAAAATGGTAACACCCACGTAATGACACAGCCCATCATGGGCATGTATGAGAAGGCTATGGGAACATGTCCCACACTAGTTGTAATTGGCTAATTGATTACGTGCACACTAGTTAAAACCTTTATAATTCTCATTAATTAATCCTACTATACAATCATGCATGAGTAATGCATTGACTTTAATGATAAAACTAGTAATGAAAAGATAAAACATTGCCATAGCATCTCATTAAAACTTAACGTTAAAGCTGTCAAAGCATACAAAGCATTTATGTGGTTAACAACACATAATCAATCTCATGTGAACATCCAAGTATAAGTAGACTATGTTCACACCCAATACTGACTCTAAACTACACAACGCATACATTAACATTGGAGGCAAAGTGGAGAATGAAAACTATACACTGAACAACACTACTATGATCCATAACTAAGCTCTCATCATAAAGAAACTCCTAGTGTCAAGCTAAAAAGCCCTCCATTGTGCTTCACTAGCCTTTGTTGGCTAAAAAGACAACTAAAGTTAGTACTGTAGCTTAACCAACAAGTGAACCATAAACTAGAATTCTAAATATTCAAATAAACAATATACCTGCTTGTGTGCTTAGCTTAGCAAGCCTCAATGGTTGCTAGCCAACTGCACGACAAAAGCTGAGTGAGTGAGAATCAAAGATTCTCAGTAAGGGATCTTGCAACCTACAACAAATATATTAAGGACACACATATATATGATATATGAAATCTGTTATGCACGCTTGCAATATGAGTGCTAACATATGTGCATACATTTGAGTCCCTTGGGACCCCTCCTCTTCCTAGTCCTGTCATGAGTGTCACTCATGCCTAGCGAGTTTTGGCCCCTAACTCACTCCTAGTAAGCCTCAGCTTACCAATGCAGTAACTTTAAACTCCCCTTGATTGTTGTGCGGGTGAACATGGTGGATGCACCTCGCTTGAGTTCCAAGGAACTCACTAGGTATACTAAGCCTCCACATAGTACCTAAAGTCCTTAGACTGGTCTATGTTACTTGTGTACTAAGCTTCCACCTTAAAACCTTACCAAGAGTGCACTAGATTTTCACTTATGCCTCAAGTAACCTTGCTTAGGCTACAACTGCACTAAACCTTCACTCAAGGCATATACATATCGACCATTACTTAGTTCACCCTAATGGAGTGGCAATGACCATGGTTGGACTCATTCCCTAGGATCTTTAGAACCAAAATTAAGGTTTCCACACCAAGACCTCAAACCCAAAGGTCTACCTAGGTTCCCAATGGTACTAAACCCTTCACCTAACTAATGGTGCTTTAATGTGGCCAAATATATCCTCCATTTGAAAAAAAAAAATAAAGATAAGCCTATGCACATTCAAGCTTAGGTAAGGCATGTAAATCATAGATCTTTCTCTTAGAAAGCCCTCATATGTGTTGTAGCACCATGTCCCATTTGAACCTTGTACTGTGAATGGCCCACCCGACAACCATGAAACCTCTCCAAAAAGTAAGGGGGCAGAGTTGCTGTTTGGGGGGGCGAGGGGGGGCAGGGATGAATCGAAGCGACAAAGGGCTAAATCTCAGTGGATCATGGCAGCAAGGCCACTCTGCCACTTACAATACCCCATCGCGTATTTAAGTCATCTACAAAGGATTCTACCGGCCACTCGATGGAAATTTATCTTCGGGGAAGCCTTCGTAACTAGTCTGTCACGACAACTACTCCCCTGACATGTGCCCTTGAGGGCCGAGCCCCCTACTACGGGTCGGCAAATGGGTGACCGACGCATGTGTCACTTCTAGCCCAGATTCTGACTTAGAGGCGTTCAGTCATAATCCAACACACGGTAGCTTCACGCCACTGGCTTTTCAACCAAGCGCGATGACCAATTGTGCGAATCAACGATTCCTCTCATACCAGGTTGAATTACTATCATGACGCGGTCATCAGTAGGGTAAAACTAACCTGTCTCACAACAGTCTAAACCTAGCTTATGTTCCCTATTGGTGGCTGAACAATCCAACACTTGGTGAATTATACTTCACAATGATAGGAAGATTTGACATCGAAGAATCAAAAAGCAATGTCGCCATGAATGCTTGGCTGCCACAAACCAGTTATCCCTGTGGTATCTTTTCTAACACCTCTAGCTTCAAATTCTGAAGATCTAAATGATCGATAGGACACGCTTTCAAGATTCATATTCGTACTGAAAATCAGAATCAAACGAGCTTTTACCCTTTTGTTCCACACGAGATTTCTGTTCTTGTTGAGCTCATCTTAGTACACCTACATTATCTTTTAACAGATGTGCCACCCAAACCAAACTCTCCACCTGACAATGTCTTTCGCTTAGATCGGCCCACCGAGGTGAGCCTTGGGTCCAAAAAGAGGGGCATTGCCTCGCCTCCGATTCACGGAATAAATAAAATAACATTAAAGGTAATGGTATTTCACTTGCACCCATAGGGCTCCCACTTATCCTACACCTCCCAAGTCATTTCACAAAGTCAGACTAAAGTCAAGCTCAACAGGGTCTTCTTTCCCTGCTGATTCAGCCAAGCACGTTCCCATGGCTGTGGTTTTGCTAGATAGTAGATAGGGACAGTGGGAATCTCATTAATCCATTCACATGAGTCACTAATTAGATGATGAGGCATTTGGCTACCTTAAGAGAGTCATAGTTACTCCTGCTGTTTACCCGCGCTTGGTTGAATTTCTTCACTTTGACATTCAGAGCACTAGGCAGAAATCACATTGCGTGAGCATTCACAACGACCATTGCAATGCTTTGTTTAAATTAAATAGTTGGATTCCCCTTGTCCATACCAGTTCCGAGTTGGCTGTTCGATGCCCAGGGAAGGCCCCGTAAGGGGCCATTCCCAGTCCGTCCCTTGGCCGACACGCGGTGACCCACTCTCACCGCATAAGTAGCTCGAGCAGTTCACTGATAGTCAATGGGTTTGGGACTGGGACCCCTGTGCCTAGCCCTCAAAGCCAATCCATTTCCCAAGGTTATGAATCGATGTTGCCGACTTCCCTTGCCTACATTATTCCATTGACCAATTGCTATTCACCTTGGAGACCTTATGTAGTTATGAGTATGACCAGGTGCAGATGATACTCGGTCCTCTGGATTTTCAAGGGCCACTGGGGGGCGCACCGAATGCCAAGAGACTTGCGACACTCTTCTGGTCTGTGGACCCTACCTCTGGCTGAGCCGTTTCCAGGGTGGGTAGGCCATTAAACAGAAAAGATAACTCTTCCTGGGGCCCCCGCCCACATCTCCGGACTCCCTAATGTTGCCGTCTACGGCCGCATCTCGGTTCGAGAATTTTAACCCGATTCGCTTTTAAATCTCACACTGAAGTACCATCGGACGGGCTTCCCCCATCACTTAAAATCGACCAACCTATGTGCAAGTGCCGTTCACATGGAACCTTTCCCCTCT